>ML362601.1:0-117382 GCA_005239505.1 Nicotiana paniculata
CCGAACTGGGGACCCCGGGCGTTTGGGCTCTAACGCACCCCTAAGGCCAGGGCAGGCCTGGCGGTTGGGCCCTAACGCCCCCCTAACACTAGGTCTGCCTGTCCTTATGGGGTAAACGCCCCCCTAACGCCAGGTAGGGTCAGGCTTTAGGGGGCAAACGCCCGACTATCGCCCGGGTGTCTCCTTTTGCATATTTTCGACGTATTTGCATCCCTTTAGCTCCNTCACCTACACATAAAATAAACTCTATTAAGCACATAACAATTGTATTTTTATCATTAATGCACCTCAAATGTAAGGTATATCACATATTAAACTATGCATTTTAGTCTCGCATCAACTGTCCATGTACCATTGTTGGCTGCTCCCCTTCACTGCTCCATGCACAAGGAAATCAAGGGTTAGATTTAGGAACCCAAACAAGTTTGGGTCCCTTGTAATAAGGGAAGGGATGAATGAGTGCTCTTTTAGTCCAAGCAGGTAATATGCGTTTTCTATGTGAAGGACCATGTCCTCTAGTAGTAGTTACTCTCTCAACAAAGACTTTATTTTTCTGATGAGACTGAACCTTCGCTTTGTAGTTTTTCGTGAGATGACCATTTTTACCACAGTGGGTACACAACCAATTATCGGGTACAATAACATACTTGCTATGAGGGTTGTAGGGAACTTTCTCCCTTTGGAACCCAATTCCCTGCCTATTCCCCTCCTTGTAACATACATGGCAGTATTAGCATCAAAGGATCAGGTCCACTTGAGAGATTTTTCAAGATCATTCTTCACTCTTCCTAGCTCTTCCTGAAGTTGTTTGTTTTTCTCAACCTCAACACACAGATTGGTCTTCACTAAATTTAACTCATTTTCAAGCTTAATGTGTGCCTCACTCGCAACTTCCTTTCCTTTTTCAGAGTTTTCAGGCCTACTCTCCATTTTAAGTTCCTCAATTGTATCCTTTAAGTCTACTACCACCACTACTAGGTCATCTCTCTCTTGCTCAATGTTAACAACTCTCTCAGTTAAGGCTTATTTTTCCTTACTTATACACTCAATGGTATCCTTTAAGTCTACCACAACAACCATTAGATCATCTCTTTCATGCTCTATACTTGTAATTTTCTCATCTAAGGCATCCTTTTCATTTTTCACGTTCTCTATTATTTCTTTCAAATCAACTACAACGACTACTAGGTCATCTCTGGTTTGTTCATCTTCTCCTAGTTCCATAGTTAAAGCATCTTTATCATTTATAAGACTATGGTAATCATCAATTAACACATTTTCTAAAGACATGAGCTTTTTAGGAGAGTAAGATTTCAGATTTCTCTGAACATCCAGAAAATTTACCTCATTATCGTCATCATCTTCATCGTCATCAGATTGAGCCATCAACGCAAAAATTGAGTCATACTCAGTTGCTTCACTTTCCACTGCCATCATTGAACTGTCACCATGATCATTTTTTTCTTCAGACTCGGTGGAGGAGTCTCCCCATGCAGCAAGAGCTTGCTTCACAGCATTGTCAACGACATTTTATCTCTTGAAATGTTTATCAAGAACCGGGCTCCTCTTGGCTGCTTTGTCTAAGTTGTGCTTGGATTGATCTTGATTTAGGAGAGGACAATCCTTGATGAAGTGTACTGGCTTGCCACACACAAGAATTTTCTTTGCACGAAAATTCTTCTCTATAGTCTTTCGATCAGCATCATTAAATTCCTTCCCTGTCTTGGGAATGGCTACAGCTGGATCTCCAAGATTCTTTGTATGGACAAAGGGTCCTTCACAGATGACATCCCATAGCTTAGATTATTCAGCCATGATGAATTCTTGCATCCTAGTCTTCCACCACCCATAGTACTGACCATTGTACCTAGGTGGCCCATAAGTAGACTGACCTTCTTCAAAGTTTGGTGGAGCAGCCATGGGGATACTTTCTAGGTGTTAGCATGATAGAAAGAATATGCTCTAGTACTAATTGATAGAGTTCAAGAGTTCACCAAATTATATAGAAACCAGGTTCTTTATTAGTTTCCACAGATTACACACACACACACATCAGAATGTAAATAACACTGAGAGTTATTACGTGGAAAATTTTCAGCTCAAAGGGATTAAAAACCACGACCTAAACTTGTAGTATTTCAACTTCACTACTGAGAAACTTTCATATTACAACCTATGTAACCTAGGAATTAACTACTTAATCCCTCACTAACTTGTAACACACATATCATAAGCCACTTTGTAATACCCCTTATTACAAAGACTTCACAACACGACTAGCTCTAGTCAAGACACAAAAACTGAAGTTATGATTTACAAGAGTTTCCTAATCAATGCTTCTAGACAAGATAAGTAGGAATTACAATTGAAGAGCTAATACAAAGTTACAACTCTACTAAGGACATACAAAGACTTGATATGGGAACTGGTTCGTAGCAGCATCGTACTTTGTTCTTGATGCACCGGAGAATCATTTTTCTTGATAATCAATCACTTTGGAGTGCTTGAGTAAATTCTCTAGTGTTCAAGTGATGTTTTGTCATTGGTTTAATGTTAATATAACGTTGATGACTTCACTTGAATGATGTAAGCCACTTATGGTACAACATCTTTCCCAATAGAAGTGATTGTTGCATTGTGTTGTACTGTTTGCGTATGCAGTGCAGTTAGTCACTTTCCAGTTGTGAACACTTGACTTAGTACAATCACCAGGGGAACCTAAGACCATTTGTTCCCTGTGTTGATTCCTTAACTTCTGAAGTTCTGACAACCATCTCGAGCTTGAGTCAGGTTGTTTTCATGCACTTGGGAATGTGTACCAAAAATGAATCAGGTTCCTTATATTGTTCTTGACATTAAGTTTGTTAGATCATCAAAATATAAAATAAAGGTACTTATAACCTATCAATATGAAACTCTATAATACGTGTTATATGATTGGTATTGAGGTGTTACACATGCTAGGTGACGGGCGTGTGGGTGTGCACCATGTGAATTGGGACTCTATTGCTTCCATGGCACTGTATAGTGGTCCTACTTGTTGATATATGTGTTTCCTCCATGTGATAAAGTAGTTAAGTTGTCAATCATGGTAGATATCATGTTTATGCATTATATCGATACTGTTTGGACCCATAGTGGTCGTTTCTTACTTTCATCTCACTGATATCATCGATATTTCTTACTTAGTCATATCCATGCATCCATACCATATCTCAGTCTTAGTTATTACTTATTGATACATCATGTCATTATTGTAAGGCTAGTTTCTTGATATTGTGAGCCCGTGAGTGAGACTAGAGAGGTTGATGACAGAGTGAGGCCGAGAGCCTGTTTGTGAGGTATTGATACTATAACATGTGAGTTGTCCGTGCAAATCATGATATTTATACCATAGCACATGAGTTGACCATGCGGATTCTGATATGATACTGTAGCACGTGAGTTGTCCGTGAGAATCTTGGTATGATACTTTAGCACGTGAGTTGTCCGTGCAACATGTGAGTTGTTCGTGCGAATCTTGATATGATACTTTAGCACGTGAGTTGTTCGTGCGGATTATAACGCTTGGACTGTAGGATCCCCTACGTAGTCTACACACCCCTAGTGAGCGCAGTCGACTATATATATGTGGATCGGACTGCACGCCGCTACATGTATTGTACATCGCTGAGTGATTGAGTGTGCTGAGCATTAAGCATAGAGAGAGAGGATGAGAGACAGTGAGATTGAGTACTCTGAGAGTGTGAGTACATGATCTCATCATCGATATGCATTGCATCTGACATGCGTACCTGAGATACATGCATAGAGATGCATTTCCTTCTGCTACCCAGTTTTGGGGACATTTATGATTTTATCTGTATCTTGACATGTAGGCATAAAGACGTACATTCCTCATGTTATCTGAAAATGAAACATCTTACTATTTGTTGAAAGGATTTTGGGAAAATCACAATTTTCAAACTTACTCGCATTTTGGCATTGTTGGTAAAAGATTAGGTTTTTCAGTGAGATACTTGAAAAGTATGCCTTTTTTCTAGAACTGGGAACAAACTGAGCATTTTATTTCTGAGATACCTCGTTTATTACTTGTATTATGTTGTTATGTAATGTTGTGGAATATTGATGTTGGACCCGACCTTTGTGTTAGCTCGTCACTACTTTCAACCTAGGGTCAGGTTTGTTACGTACTAAGTACATGGGGTCGGTTATACTCTTACTACACTTATGCACCTTGCGTGCAGATATTAGTTGCAGATGATTCTGTGCTCGATGGGAGCTGGATTGAAGATGTACATGTGTCCCAGTTGTTGCTGCCTCTTATTCGTGGTAGACTTAGATCTATAAAACTCTGTTTATGTACTTTTCAAACAGACGGTGTATTTATTTCATTTCAGCTTTGTACATTCTATTCTTAGAAGCTCATGATTTGTACTACCAGTCCTTGGGAGATGTATAAGATTCAATAAATTACTTTCGTTTAATTATCTTATTGATATTATTGAAATTAGATAGTTACTAGTTGGCTTACCTAGCATGTTGAGTTAGGTGCCATCACGACTAGTAGATTTGGGGTCGTGACAAAGTGAGTCTCTCGAATTCACTCTATTATATTCAAACATTCAGTAGAAACTCCTCTCTCGATAAAGTCTCAACCTTACGGTATGAACTAAGTTAAGCTCAGTGAAGATATGCAAGCATTCATAGTGGATTAGTCTTTAGGAGAACTTCTTTCGATTATCCTCCTAACTAGGTCTAAACATTAATTCAACTAGCCTCTTTCGATTACTAACAAGAATCAATGAATTTAACCAATAAGATAACGCAAAACATCACAAATTATGCCTCTTTCGATTACATAAACAAGTGAATATATATGCAACAATAAAAACACCCAAAACGCTTCAATACATAAATTTAGAGTTAATATCCACAAACAATTCTCAAAACACCAACTCCATCAATCCATAAGGAAGAATTACTCCATGGATATGGAAAAATTCATCACAATTAAGTTTAAGTCAAAGTAAAAAATAAAACATCCAAACGCTTGTCTTGAGTGAGGATGAATGGTGAAATTCTTGTGCTCTTACTTCTCCCTCTTCTCCTTAGCTTCCTTAGGTCTAAATTATGTCAAAAGTCCCAAAATACCGTTTTTTCATGTATATATACCAAGTAGGGTTGGGCCCAAACGAAAACACCTTCTCTTACGCGAAATAAGACACTTTTTCGGGGTTGGACGTGCGCGGCCGCGCACCTGGGAGTGTGCTCGCGCATATGGCCACGCACTTTGGACAGTATTCTGCTAGCTTATTTGCACTGCTGCATCGCACAGTGCGCCACACTTGTGTATTTTTTCAGCAGTTGATTCTTTCTTGAATTTTGACGTCCAACAGTGATCCTCGACCGTCGAACACGATCCCTGCGTATTCCTTTGGGCTTTTACGCATACTTCAAAGCTCCAAATAACTCGAATTAGTTACACAATATCTACATAACTCGGAATCACTCCTACAAGGCATAAAACACACAATTAGTGCAAAACACTAACGATTGAAAGCTCAACTCAGTTGAAGTGCAGGAAATTAGAGTGCAATAAGCCACTAAAACACAAATTTATAGCCTACCATCACGCGGTCATAAATCATCTAATTTAAGAAATGACATTTTTGTAATGACTAAAAAGTAATATTGCGATAAAGATAAATATTCTTATGTTTTCTGTTAAAAAAATAAATGCACATGCAAGTCTATAACTTCAACTATACATATTTACAGAACTTCAACAATAAGGTAAACCAAAACCAATGAAACCTTCACCTAAATTTTTTTATAAATAAAAAAAGATTATCTCAGCCGCCCAACAACAAAATGCACATAGTAAAAGCACCGAAGCTATTCCACTTTTCAGGATGTTTTTTTGTAACAATTTCTTTATAACTTCGTCGTACACCTTATTTTGTGCAAAAATTCCATGTTTCGAGCTTACAAGAAAAAGCAAAAATTTTATCTTGCAAAATCTATCTAATTGACATTATGTACTAAATACTTAGAAAAAGAAAACATAAAACACACTTTTCATTTTTCAAAATGAAGAAGAACATGCACAGACCAGCAAAATTACTGTTAAAACACTTGATTATTAGAAAGCACGTTCTTCAACTTCATGTCCTAAAAGTGTGGTTGGCAATATTAAGAATTGGAAATAGCAAACTTAGTCATAAATCTATAACCAAACAAAAATTACTCCTGATAAACAAATGAATGTAACTATAATAAACAAATGAACGCTTCTTTTAGTATATACTTATAGAAAAAAGTTATGTTTTTTCTTCACATCTTTTTTCTTCCCTACACTAAGTTGAATATACTAAAAGAATCCAAAACAGTCAAAACATATAAATAGCTCTGAAGAAAAAATTAGTAACCTTTTCTTTTGTAGGTTCTTTTCACCATCCAAATAAAAAACTACTGTAATATAAAATGAGTATATCAATGTACTAATTTCTGCACTAAATGTCAAGCCAAGAAAATTATACCTTGTTATCCCAAAATAGAGTAAAAAACGTTCTTTTTATTTAAATATAGTTCAAGGTTGCGAATTAGAGAAAAAGAAAAGAAAAAAACTGAGAGAGCAAAGCCTTCCGAAGTGAATGATATGAATTACTTTTTTCATTGCGTTTTCTTCCCTTCATTCAAATCTTTGTTATTTAGTTCTACCAGGTTGTTAATTCCATTGTACTGTATCCCTCTGGTTTTTTTCCCCCTGGATATCGACGTAATGCACATTACTCCTTTTTTTTTTTTTTTTTTTTTTTTTTTTTTTTTTTTTTTTTTTGATCATCACATGCAAATAAAGGAAAATATGAGAGACTGGGATGAAATTATATATTGTAAACAACCAAAGTTAGTCATAAATTAAAGTATATTAAATGATTGACGTTACCTAGTCATTTGAGTAGGCTGGACATTCGGGCGGTTCAGATTGAATATGAAATTGCGGTTTGGATTTTTGGTTTTCGGATTGAAGAAATTACAATCCAAATCCAATCCAAATAATTTCGGATTGGATCAGATTATTTAAGTTCGGTTTCGGATTAATCGGATTGGATTTTTTGGATTTTTCGGATTTTTGGTTATGACTTTTAAGCCTATAAGTTGAGCTTATAGAAAACACTCGACATAAAAATAATTATTTAAATTATATCTTCTCGATTCTATGTAATGTATCTTCAAGAAAAAAAGTCTCGAATATGCAATACATCACACTGATTCAAATTATATATTATAAATTAAAAGACTAACTGGGAAATGTGACGTCAAAATTCAATTTTTAGTCAACTTCGGCCTCGACTCTTCAGTGTTTACAAACGCACGTATGGTGTGGCTGTGTAGGTGAGGCGTGAGAGAAAAGAAAAATCCTATATTATATTTGATTTGGTAGAGAATCACATATTGGACTTAGTAATTTGTATTGAATATACATGCTAATGTTTAATGGGCATGATACTATTGGGGATTTAAATTTATTAGTATTAGGTATGTATATGGGTAATGAATGTGCTAATGTCTAACGGGTAATGCTAAATATAAGGTAAAAAAAATTCGAATTTTCGAATATCCGAATTTTCGAAGTCCCAAATCCAAAATCCAAAATTTTATAAAAATAAAATCTGAACTCCAACCCATAATCCAAAACTCCAAACCAAAGACCCAACAAGATCGAATTTTGATTCGGATTTCGGATTTGCCCAAACTATGGCCATCCCTACATTTGAGCAATTAACTTGGACGAGCGATCAAATGTGAGGGAGGTAAAGATAGTTGACACCTCTTTAATTAACATGGAATATTAGAAGGCGTGGAAAGAGAAAAGAACTAAAATATTAAATGCTCTTGAACAAATCTGTTCTTTCAAAACAAAACGATTTGGAGAAGTTGTAGCCGAAAGAATGTGTTTGATTACTTGTTTAGAAACGGTGCAAAACGGTAAGAGTAATACTTGACAAAAGAATAAGGGTAAATAAGTAGAAAATGAGGAAAAATATATAAAAAAATGAGAAAAAAGATAAATGACAATCTAAAGAGAGGTGCCAAGTCACCTCTTTCATTCCCAGCTTTATATATATATATATGTAAGGTTATAAATACATCTAATCTTCATAGATATACTCATTTGGACCTTAGTGATTGGATCGTGTAGCAGATTCAAATGGAGCTCTCAAAATCTCATTTCAAAAATGTATATTATACACTCATCCACATATAATCTCATTTATTTAACACATAACTAGGCATAAGACAAGTTTAAACATAGCCGAAATTTTGCTGGGAGCTACCATTGTGAGGTAAGACTTCGTTTACTAAGATTAGGGCGTTCATAAGTTCAAAAATCAAAACGATCAGATCATTTTAAGACACAATCACTGCCGGCGAACTACTTTCTCAAGTTTAAGGTTCCACCTAAATACAAAGCACTTCTACAACTGATGTTGAGTCGCAACCTGATCATCAGATAGCGCGTCTCATTCATATGGACACTAACATGAAAGTATTTCGTGTACCAACAGTTGCTAAGATTATCCTTTTTTTGATAGACAATAAAATACCGACTTATCGGACAAAACTAACCAATGTAAACGCAAATGAGAACTCTTATGGAAATTAGTTTAGACTCTATTGGTACAAAATGCAATCTTCACGACATACATAAATACTAACAACAACAACAACAACAACAACAAACCCTGTAATATCCCAAAAGTGGATTCGGGGAGAGTATTGTGTATGCAGACCTTACCCCTACCTTACGAAGATAGAGAGGTTGTTACCGGTAGACCCTTGGTTCAAGAACAGAAAAGGAAGCAAGAAACAAACAATAGCATCAACAAGGTAATAGGACAACGGAAGCAAATGACACAGAATGTGATAACAAAGATCTGCGAATACGAAAATATAAGAATAGTGCCAATACTACCGCTAAGAATGACACATCATGTAATAACAAGTAGGAATAGTAAAATGTAAGACTAGTACTAATAGTGCTGGTGGGACTAGGAAAAACTCTCGACTACCTGTCAACCCACAACCCAAATTCTTAACCTCCACACCTTCTTATCGAGGGTCATATCCTCGGTAAGCTGAAGTAGTGTCATGTCCTGCCTAATCACCTCTCCCCAGTACTTCTTAAGCCTCCCTCTACCCCTCCTATGTCCCGCCATGGTCAACCTCTCACACCTCCTAACCGGGGCGTCACTGACATACATAAATACTAATTAGCTACAAAAAGTATGTTGCTCAAATTCACATTTGTGACGAATAAGGTGTATTCCAATAAGTTAGAATACACTATTGCGATGAATCTTCTGTCTGTTTGCAAATATTAAAATTAACATAATGCCATGATTTTCCTGCAACATGTTGTAACAAAATAATCCGCTCGCTGCAATAAATTAAAATTGTCTCTAGCAGACAAGCACCAACAATTATTGTTGTTATAAAACTGTTCTTCTAAATATATTCTGGGACTAAATATCTTTTTGCTCATACAGCTAGTACTATTCAATAAAAGCGTTTATGACATACTAGCAATATCTTCATCAGCAATGGCTTTAAAGTCCGTCTGGGTTTTGATCATCTTCATAAGGGCTTGAAGCACGCACCAGCTCCAAAAACTCTTCATCTTTACATTGCTGGAAAAATGTAATGACAAAGTACTTGTTAGTGTACTTTCGACATCCAATAATTCAACGTTCAACATGAAATTAACTAAAACCAAAGAATTCACACCTCAGTAGGATATGAGAAGACATTATGAAGCTGAGACATGCCATCTTCCGCAGGTTCGGTATGACCTATGTGGTCTTGTTGCTACAACCATTTCAAGAAAAAGAATATAACAGAGTGTAATAATGTATCATGAATAACGAGTATATGTTCCCTAAATAACCTTGACTTTTACTCTTGCATTATTTTTCAACACATTCAACTTTTTACCCAATTCTGTAAAGAATGCATGCAACCAAATAAAACTGAAATTTAATCTTCTCCAATTCCCAAAGGCTTCTGCAACCCACTTATCAAAACCTTCAATCATATCTCCATCCCTTAATTCGGGGAAGCAAAAACAGATAGAGATGGTTAAACTCTTTATCCAGATGGACTAAAGTCGATGTTTTCTTAAAAAATATTAGGATGTTAAATACATTAAGTTGGACGGTACAAAGGATGGGATTAGAAATAATTTAAAGACATTTTGATAGATGGAAAAATGCATAACAATCTTAAATTATTTTTTTATATAATTTGGTTCAGCACAATTTATCGCTCTCTTTAAAAAAGAACAAATTGATTTCAAACTTTAGTGAGTTTCAATGAACAACAAAATATGATATTACTTGGTAATGTATGTGCAGGAGAGAACTTTGGATGAACAAACTAATACATGCCAACGCTCTTTTTCATTTATAGGTGATGAAAAAGAAACTTGCCTTGAATGGTATTTGGCCAACCCATAGCAAATAGTCCTCCCCTGACTGCTACCATCATTGAAGTTGAAAATCATCCCATCTTCGTTAATGTGCTACATACATTCAAGGCAAGTTTCTTTTTCATTTATAGGCAAGTTTCATCTATTTTGATCATTTATAGGTAATTAAACTTCTGTTCTTTTCTTTCTTTGCTCTAAATTGTCTGTCACCTTTTCATTCCTCGAGAGTCAAGCATATTAAACTCGGAAAGGCTCAACTTGTATTAACTTTATTAACATAATATCTACATATCCAAAATATTATTTTTTTAATCGTTCCATAATTATTTTCAGATCGAAAAAAGATAATGTTCAACCCTAAAAAACATGAATTATTAGAGAATATGGAAGAGTATAATGTTTAATTTGTTTTGATTGAATATTGGCGAGGAATAAAGAAAAATGCTCTAGAAATGTATACCTGATGAGGTTGAACATTCCCTTGATTCACGAAAGAAACACTAAGATCACCAATGCCTTGTGATTGCTGCGTAGCATTAATGTTGTGAAACTCAGAGAAGTTACAAACCGGATCGAGCATAGTATCGACTTCTTGCCCCCTGCAAACACCGTTAACAAATGATGGTAGTTGCATATAAGTTTCTTCATCAATATGATCAGACAATATGGCGGAGCATTGCTTTTCTCCATCAAATCCAACCGAAGAAGATGCCTCTTGAGCCAAACATTGTTCAGAGTCATGTTGACTTTTACCAATGAAGTTCATGAGACAAGTAAAAAGAGTAGATGCCTCATCATCATCGTTATTTTGGGTGAAAGTGGTACCACATTGGTCATCAGCAAAGCCATCACGAAGAAAGTTCAAATTTCTGTTAAGGGTAGCGTGCATTGTGATACCATTGGTCCTTAATGCTAGTAAGGTCCTATCAGATAACCTATTGGCAGGATTTCCAGAAAGCATTCTACGAACTTGAGTTGAAGTAGTACCATTCATGAGCTGAGATGAAATATCTTCATAAGCCGATGATCCCGTTTGAAAGTTGTTTGCTTTCATTGTGCTAGTTAACTGATTCGCCTTATACAGTGGATTCTCATTGCTATGTGTTATATTACCCAAATTATATTCATTGCGAAACAACTGTGCTTGTTCATATCCTGACGGTATGGTTTGTCTTGTTTGATGGGTTCTGAAAGACGGACTGCCATTCTTTGCAGTGTGAATCAATGACCGGGGGTTAGTGGTGTTTCCAGAGAACTGTTTCTGCAGTCCAAATTTTTCCTGACTGAGCATTCCTAAGCTTGTGTCAGCAGCTTGTATTCTACAGCATGCATCAGAGCCTCGTTCCAAGAAAATACGATATTTCTGCAAAATTAGCACAACTTGCTTGGAATGAATAGAAGAATTGATAATTAGGACCGAACAAATTAAAAAGGCTACCTAAGTTTTAGGAATGTTAATTTGAAGTTACCTATTCTGTTATCAGCAAACCAAGTTCCTAAAGTAAGCTAATTATTAAAATTACTTTTTTCCCATAGTATGCAAACTTAGTAGCTAGATTAAATCCACTGCAACATGATATGTTAAGTACACTGATATATCGTACAAAAGACTTTAGATAAAACGTTATTTAAAGTCAACTAGAGGTAACTACTATATATAAAAAAAGGTGAACAAGTGACCTGTAAAAGAAAATATATAACGCGCTACAACCCCAAGCAAAAAGTAGACCAATAGCAACAGAAAGTAACCACTAATATTAGATTTTTTTGCATAATTAGTATATATAGCTTTTTTTATAAGGTCATTAGTATATAAAACTTGAATTCATATCTTTAGATTTGATTTTCATTATTGATTCTGTAGAAATCTTTTACATGCTTAGCATAATTTCTAATGATTTTAATTTTATATCCTTATTGAACTCATATACAAGGAACTTTCTGAAGTTTCTTCCATAGTGGTGATTTCTTAGAAGATATACAAGGGAACTGTCAGAAGTCTTCCTGTAGTGGCGGAGTTCAAGCAATCAACAATTTACTATATTCTAGCATTTGAGATATAGGTGGACAATGTAAAACATTTTTTACGTTATCAGTGTAGTTTAAGCTGTGATAGCAAGTAACCATAATTAGCAGATCACCAATTGTTAATTATCATAAGATCTTGTTGTAATTATCTTACAAGTGACTCGATTGTGTAAATATTTTTATACCGCCAGTACATAGAACTTAAGCTCCTTCCTTTATTATCCTGTCAATTCTCCCTAAATCATGAAAGAGCTCTTCTTTTACTATCGACTGCATATCCTCATCATATTCACATTTCTGGTCTTTATTGTTAACATTTAGACAGAGATAACCCAAGAAAGCGAAGACGATATACTAACAAAATAAGAGGCCGAGTTTCTCTCTTTCGTTCATTGATGCAAACTGTTCACCATCAAGTTAATTTCGGGTGATGACCTACTCTTGTTTTCATATTTTTAATGTTTAACATCTTTTTATTCATAAGAGTTCGTATTGTATTATAACATTAATGACATTCATCTCTTCATTCGAGAAACAGAGACTAATAATCACTATTGAGAGTGAACTTTAAAAATGATAAGAGGTAATATAGTGTAAAAGAATTTCCAACTTAAAAATTAATTGATGGTAACTGAAAAAAAAAAACAATGTACCGTAATAAGAAGCGGTGGGTATGACTGGTGTAAAAGGGTGTTACATTGTCATAATATAAGAATCAAACAAAGTGAGGTTCTGATGATAAAAGCTAATGGACGGTTGATATCCATATAGATAGTCGAGAGTATCTTAATAATTGAAGTAAAACAAACACGGAAATCTGTGTTCTCCTATTTTATGAAATTATGCATTAGTTCAAACCAAGTAATACAGAAATCAAACATTACTTCACCTACATGGATGAGTTCAAACCAAGTAATTCAGAAATCAAACATCACTTCACCTATTTAATATGTGAAAGCCATGATACCAATTATAGTAAAATATATGTATTTAGAAGTAAACCTGCAAATGGCTGGCGACATTTTCTCTAGTTAATCCAGGGACTTTCATTTGATCAAGTATCTTTTTTGGCACAGCTTCTGCATGAAAGATTCAAGTAGCAAAATATTAACAATTTCATGTTCCTTTAAGTTTGACAACTAGGAAGAACTCTTTTTAATAATGTGAATATGCAACTTACTGTCAAATCCAATGTCTCTGATGGCTTCCAAGAACTTGTTGTGTAGTGAATTTGTCCACACAACCTTAGCCTTTTTAAATGGTACAGCAGAATTACCACTGTTATCTCTATCAGCATTCCTCTGTGTTCTTGCAGATTTCCTCTTAGATTTTTCCTTCTTGATATGTTGATAGCAATTTTCATTGATAGATGATGCAGACTCCCCGACTTCATGAAGGCTTTTCTTATTGCAATTGGAACTTTTCTCCAAACAATCGATTTCCTCAAGAATAACTCTTTTACCTTTCTTCTTCTGCAACAGTGCGTACTGCCACAGATCTCTTAGATCATCTACTGAAATAGGCTTAACAAGGAAAAATGCAGCCCCACCGTCTAGTCCTTTCAGGATCGTACCTTCTTTGTCATCAGCTGACATCACTGACATTCAATATGTAAGCTTAGATCATAAGCCTTTTCTTTAGCGATTAGGGAATACAATACTGAACATTTCATGCAAAATAAAATTGAAAAAAGAACCAGACTTACAAACAACAGGTAGCTCAAATTCGTTGGTTATCACTTGTTGAAGTTCAAAGCCATTCATATCAGGCAGGTGCACATCGACGACAACGAGATCAAAAGAGCCGCCTTTGATCCGAAGTATAGACAAAGCATCCATTGGATGTTTTACAGTCACAACTGGAGTAAAACCAAAATAGCTTATTGATTAGATGCATTATGAAGGAGAAAAGACACCTGCTCCATATGGAAACATTTTAAAATCCAAACAACAATATCCTACGTTAAGTCGCCTATAAGTTCTGACATCAAGATTAATAGCCAAAGCAAAGGAACTACATTTTCCATACATATGCTGATGTTAGATCTATTATTATGGTTATCGTAAATAAAGATGATTCCATAGATACAATGTGCTTAAATATCGTTATCAGATTCATTAGATTCCGTTTTTGTTTTTCTTGTGAATCTAATTAAAATTTCTTGCTATAACTGGAAAAGAAAAAAGAAATTGTGTCTTGACTATTCTTACAATATCATGAATTAAATAGAACTTTATTCTTTTAAGTGGGGGGAGTTTGAGAAGGGTGAGAAGCAAAGGCGGATCTAGGATTAAAGGTGGCGGGTGCCAAAATTTTCTTTAATGTACACCTTATAATAACTACTAATATATAGTTTGTTCGGAACAATTGTCCGGTTCATTTTTTAGTTTATTTGCAAATTTAATAAGCACTTTATTTGCAAATATAAAAATTACATCAATTTTTGAGACCCTACTTATGGAATTTCATCGGGTATATATATTATTATTGTCCTATGAAAATTACATCTCACACATTAAGAAGAAAATATAATTAACATTTTAAAGAAGATATTACACTTTTATTATTAATAATACAAGTAAAATCAATAGGGAATTACATTTTTTTGTATGCTAAAAATAAATTTGCACAAGTAAAATAAAATCTTTAATAATGGAACTCCACCGATCAGAATAAGAAAAAAACATCTTCAATGGATAAATTATACCCCATAAATAAATGCGGAATTAGATAAACTACAAGATCTCAAAACTTAAACTCATAAATCTAATACTAGCGAAATATTCATCATAATGTATTACTAAAGAGATTTAAATATAACACAAATTTTTATGTTATAAAAAAAGGAAATTATAAATTAATTTTGATCTCAATCTAAATCAAGACCCAAGTTTTTTTTGATTTTGAAAGAAGAAAACTAAAAGATTTGAGATTAAGAAAAATGCTTATATTATGAAATTTTTAAATTTTGGAGGCTTTTGTTTGAGTGTTCTTGCTAAATATCATAGATAATGTATTAGAATAGAGGAAAAAATAAAAATAATAAACGACAAATAGAAAATTGAGAGGTAGCCAAAAAGGAAAATGACTGGGAGAAAAGAAATAAAAAGCACAACGAAAAGGAAAAATCAGACAAGGTTCAAAATAAATTTCAACTTGAATTTTATACACGAGAAAAGATTTCAAAAAGGTCTATCAGTCATGACACCTTTGTTTAGTTTGCGGATGGGGGTGACAGGATCATATATTTAACCTAGTTTAAATTTTTTTACACATAAATATACGATAATTTTACCAACCGAGCGGGTGCCATACCACCCCCACCCATAAGGGTGGATCCGCCACTGGTGAGAAGGCCTATGTTGATGATCTGAAATAACCAAAATCTTTTGGCCCTTTGACTATACAAGAATATGTGGAGCTTGAAAAATACAAAAGAATGTTAGTTTGCTGATACTGTCATTAGCATTGGATGCTTGGTAAAGAACATCTCAACCAATCTATTGACTCCTCTATGTGTTTTACTTAAAATAGAAAAGACCGAAAGCCTCGAGGCGCGAGGCAAGGCGTTTTACGTATTAGGGCGAGGCAAGGCATTTTATGTATTAGGGCGAGGCATAAGCCTCGAGGCGCTAGGTGTAAGCCCATGGATCTTTAATTTTTATTTTTTATAAATTAATATAATAAAATAAATATTACAAAAAGGTAAAATTACATAGAAATTATAGAAATTTCAAGAAAATATAAAATAAATGAAATGTATATAGAACTACTTCATCTTAAAATGCTAACTTGAATCAGCAATTGACTAAAAAACTAATCAAAACTGCTTCATGAAAAAAGCTAATCAGACTTTGGCAAAGAAATTGAGTAGAAATTCATAAACTGACTAGTAAGAGCAAAATAACTTGAAAAGAAAGAAAAGCAAAGAAGGAACCTACAATTAGAAGTGTTGAACCACAAATCATGAAGGATGATGCATTTTTGTTTTTAAGTTTGCAAATTGATCATTTTTTCCTTTACCCGGTAGAGGACGAAGAGAAAGAACAAAGAATAAAAATTAGGGCTAACAATAAAAAAACTTCGACTTTTAAGTTTTTTAACTTTTTAGAATGTAATGACAAGTTGATTTTTGTGTCTATTGGAATTAAATTAAGGACTTTGTAATTTTAATTCTAATTTAACAAGATTTTTTGGGCTTATGTCCCAAAAAAGAACTCACACAACGCCCAAGCATACGCCCAGAACAATGAGGCTTATGCCTCGCCCCCCCCCCCCCCCCCCCCCCCCCCCCCCCCCCCNCTCCCCAGGGCTCGCCCCAGGATTCACCCCAAAAACACCTCTTAAAGCACTGGCTGTGATTCCCCTTCATTCTTCAGCAAGTCATACTCATATCGAATCCAAAGATGAGCTAATGAAGTGGCACCTTAAATTAATCGTTCCATTTCTGTTCCTAAATAGGAAGTACGGATAACTTTGGTACATCTGGTAAGTAACTTGAATTCACACATCATGTTACTTAAAGATCTAACGCTTACCACTTTCAGATCTAGGATACATCGATTTCCGTTAAGGCTATCTTACATAAAGAAATAGTAGCATGAAAAGCAATTCATGCATGCAAGACACCATCCCAAATTAGGGGAAGAAAAAACAAGACGACGACATAGCAAAAAAGAATCGGCACATACCTTGGTATTTACATTTCTTGAGTATCATAGCAACAATGGAAAGACAAACGACATCATCATCCACAACCAAAATGCTGATTGACTTGTTTATGAGTGTCTCAACTTCCATTGATTGGCAAAGGCTGACTATGTGGCAAAGATTGTACTAACTAAAGCAAATGAAGAAGTATTTGGTCAAATTAAATAATGACAACCGCCGCAGGTGTTGTAGATGGTTTTATTCAGAGTGAAAAGGGACAAATTTATAGATATTTTCCCTCGGACCAAAAAGAGAAAAATAAATGTTCCTCTTTCCACTTGTACAATCAAGTGTGAACAGATTAGCACGAAAAATTGGCATAAATATATATTTATTAAAAGTTCTGCTGAATTTCTAAATTTTTCTTGGCATATTAGAATAGAGCACTCATTACATTAGCATATTAAGATTCTTCTTAGTAATTCTGTTACTATACTTTTCGCCAGAGCTACTCCACTACTTATTATAATTGACACGCATTCATCTTCTTTCTCTTTCAGTTTTAGTTTCTATTAAACTGCTTTCCTTAACAGACTTGTAAAAGCTATAACTTCACCATGAAAGACTTGGCTGGCTAGGTATTCAAATTTATACCCATTTTCTTGATAAGGCCTTTGAATTGATGATTCGCTAGTTCATAACGGTTTCCAATTTATTCACACTTGCTTTATAAGGCTTTAATTTGATGGTTGGCGAGTTGATAATGGTTTTAATTTAAGTAAAATGTCCTCAAAGTACAGTGTGTGACCTTATTTTATTTTTTTCTTTCACAGCATTCCTCTATAATTAAGTAATTAGAGGTGTGCTCTCTCTAACAATTTAAGCATTTAAATGAGATGGTAAGACTCTTAAACATAGTATTAGAGCAGACAAAGGTCCAGAGTTCAAATCTCACTATCATTTATTATCAAAAAGAATTTTCATGTGTTTGGCCCGCGAAATAGAGTCAGGCCTCATTTAAGCAAATAACTGTAGTCAGAAATCAGAAGTTCCACATGCTTGACCCAAGAAAAAGAGTCACACCTCGTGTAAGTAAATGACTGTAGACAGAAATAAGTTTAAGTAAAAATAACTTTGAGAAAATTTAATTAATATGTTAAACATATAACATTCCAGTTAGGAGTATTATATTTTACACTTATCCATTAGAATACCACTAACTGTATCATTTTTACACATTCATTTGATAATTAAGGTAATATTATTGAATCCTTTTTACACAATTTACTATTGTATAAGGAATTAGATAGTCATCATTAGTCGCTACATAATAAATAACACCTGATTACAAAAAAATTATAAGTAAAAATTGAAGTAAATTAAACATTCGTCAATAAGAATTTTAATACTTAACTATATCATCTCATTTATATATTTTTTAAAAGCTTTTGGTGCGGGGGTGCATCTGCTAACTATTGAGAAGCATGAAGTAGAAGAAGAGAGGAGAGGAAACGAAATATGCGAAACTCCGCCCTCCTTTCTTTCCAAGAGTCGACTGATGAAAGGGAGGATCTAAAGAATGTGGTCAGCTGAAACACTAACAGCCTTGAAATTGTAACTACTCCCTCAATTTCATTTTATTTGACACACTTTCCTTTTCAGTCGATCCCAAAAGAATGACACACTTCTCCTTTTGGAACCTATATAATGTTAGCATCCCTATTTATCTTAACCGCATGACCTTTGATTTTTTTTTTTTTTTTTTGATGAAAAAATTATCTTAACGGCATGACTTGTTCTACCCCATTTAATATAAAAGTTTATTTTTTTTATAAGGAAAGAGAAAATGAACAGGGTGAAACTCTCACAACCATTTACTTAAAAGGATAAGTCTGGTACTTTGTGTATAATTGGCTTAGATGTCAAGTCTTCTTCAATTTCTTATATTGTGAGCAACTGAGCCTAGTTAAACACATCATATTGTATTATAAGTATGAAGACTTTTAGGTGAAGTTGTTTTACTAAAATATCCTTCAAAAGTTAGATGACCAAATTATCCTCTAAATTTAACAAAAATCTCTTTGTTGCTGTAAAAAATCTGAAGAATAATATGAAGAGTTATTTGCATTGAATAACTCAATAAAAGAACACGTTCAATCTACTAAAGCTAATACAAACATAAATATAATGGGAACGAAAGGATGGAAGTTAGGGAAGAAAGGAAGAGAAAAAGCCGTGGATTATATGGATTAGTCTGTGCAGGACACCATTTTGCTCTCATCCTCTTTTTGATGGTTGAGGTCTGATGCTACAATTTTATTGTGCAAGCATTCTATCTTTTTTCTTTTCCTTAAAAGCCTTTTTAAATGTATCTTAATTTGTCAACTACTTCACTTTTCTGTCAGGTATGGAAAAAAGCAAATCTGGTGGATTAATACATATTTCTTCCATCTTAAATTCCATGGTAATACAATTCTTCAGGTGAGAAAAAATAAAGAAGGGGAGTGAGGGTGGGTGAGGGGGGTAAACGTGTATGTAGTTACTTTTTGGCTTTCTTTTTCTATTTTGTTGAATTTTAATTGATTAACCTTTATTTAACTAAGATTAATATAACATATTGATCTTTTAGGTAATTATGCTCATTTTCTTCGAAGTGGCAATGAAGACTTTCATAAGCATAAGTCATTCAATTTCTTTGAAGGATAACATGTTAGACTTTATTGTTGACAACTAAATTTTTTGCCTTTTTAATTTTTATGTTTGCAATTTGTATTGTAGATATCACAAGGTAAAATTGTAAATGGATTTAGACCTTATCCATACTACAGTCGAATTAAAGAATAAAAATTAGAGGAAGATGATACTAGAATCTTCATACTGACAAAAGAGTGCTAGAATCATTATTTGTCCAAATAGTAAGGGAGTTACCATTCTAACATGTCTTACATAAATTTACTACTTTAGTAAAATATGCTAAATTAGTATATGATCGAGTGAGTTGCCAATAAGAGGAAAATAAACTTGAAGTAAGTATTATTTTATTTTATAGTCTACAAAAATTTAGGGAATAATCTTTCGTAGGCCTAAAAATTATAGTAATACCTTGAATAAAGGTATTACTCTGAATAAAGGCAGAGAAATAATAGTTGTTTTAAGTACATGTGCACTCTTCATTTTTTTCATGCCTTCTTAAGATACTTTGAAGAGCCCCAAATCAAGATAAGGCAATATAATATCCGATGTATGAATTGTGGAGCACAACTTACTATTGTTTTTCCTAAAACAATTTATTTTGCTTGAATAAAGATTGAGGTAACTGTTTGTGCAATAAAACTATTAAGATAGCCTTGTGTCATTTTTTTGTTAGCATTAGTGCATAGTTAATATAGGTGAGCAAATTTTTTGGCCCATTTGCAAAGAGTAACATATTGATAAGGTGCATGGAAGAATGTTATATAGGCACACACGCAATTGGTGAAAAGGGATACGTTAGATCACATCAACTTTTTAAAAATTAAGATATATTTCCAATGAAAGAACACTATATACATCTCCGTGCAACTAATAATTCAAACAAATGGTCTTGGAACATGTATATCATTAAAGATGTATTGTTTTTTATATGATATTTATAATAATTGACGATATAGAATCACTTGTAACGCACGTGTTCAACAACTAGTTCACATAAAATGGGATGGAGGAGTAATATTTTGTGTCAATCATTCAATTCTCAATTGTGTAGAAAGGGACACTCTAAAGGCTCACACTACAATAAACTGGTAAATTTTCAACAACCCAAACCGCTGGAAAATCCTCGGAAAACAAAAATTTTACGACGGTTTTTCATAGAAAAAGCTTCCTTCAAAATAATGCTTATCTAAAGATTTATTGCTCAAGGGTTGAAAATTATCAAAGGCTTTTTTATTGTAAAAGGAGAAATTGCCCGACGAAAAGTAGGCTAAAAGGATGTGATGTTTGGCAATAGTCTTTGACAGTGCACCTGCCGGAAAACTTAAAAATTGATATCATTTTCCAATGGATTTTTTTTCAAGAATTGAATACAAATATATTGTATTTTGTCCAATATATTGTGTCATGAGAAAACAATCACTTTTCAGTGGATTGTCTGTCAAAAACATAAAATAATCATAGAGGATTTGCCAATTTGGTCAGTTTTGGACAACTTGTCGGACGGAACAAAGAACTACGAAAACATTTACTCCCTCTATTCTATCTTACGTGACACTTTTCCTTTTTAGTTTGTTCCAAAAACAATGACCTCTTTCTATATTTGAAAATAGTTTTAACTTTAAACTTCTAATTTTACCCTCAAAGACATGATCTTACGGCAACATAATTGTCATAACATATTTAAGACCTAAGTTGCTCTGACACGCCAGTTTAGGTGTTGCACCGTGTCGACACGACTTCAGTATGGGTGTGGGTATGGGATCTGTACAGTATTTGGTCAAACAAGTTTGGGTACTTTGACCATGACGGATGGAAAAATTCGAGACGAGATACATTTTGATTCCCGAAATCAAAACCAAAACTAAGTTAAATTTGAAGAAGATATCATATCTTATCTAGGAAATCAATCCTTTACTTATCTACTACATGAGAATAAAAAAGAAATCCACACTTTACAAGTTATACGTAAGTATTCCACAAAATTTCTCATAATTTAGAGATATTTATTATATTTTTATTTGTTTTTAATTATATTTAGCCGGATACCCACACCCGTATCCGTACTAGGATCCGTATCCCCGAATCTTAGAATTTATATCTCGAAGGATCCGATCTCTAGATCCGCACCGTGTTGTACACCCGCACTCGTGTACGAGCAACTTAGTTTAAGACCACAAGTTCCAAAAATTTTATAACCACACAAATGACATGGCATGTGTTAGACCACAAATTTCAAAAGTCTTTCCGTGTCTAGTCAAACAAGTTCATATAAATTAAATGGAGGGAGTAATATTTTCAACGAGAAACTTTTGCTCAACTTTCAGCGGGTTTTCCGTCGGAATATACGGATGATTGCAAATAAGGAATTTTTCAACGGTTTAACAGTCAAAAACTGTGACATTCTCCACTATTAATGTTTCAATGGTTTCGCCATACAAAAATATGGTTTTTTGGTAACTTAGTCCCTTTTTGACTGTTTTCCCTCGAAAATAATGGTATTGACCATAGAAAAACTGAGAAATTTACTACCTCATGGGCATTTTTAAAATTAAAGGACATACTGCAAGCTCAATGCCTCTTAGAAACACAAAAATATAGGCAATTTGCTATTAAGGAATGCTGAAAAAATGTATTAAAGATCAAATATATGTCTACTGAATACAATCTATCTAATATACATCAGCAACCTATCCTAAGCTGCTCCAAACTCCATTTAGATTCGTCTTCTAACGAAATATTCGGAATAAGTTAGAACTTAGAAGACGGGTAAGATATCTTTTGGGAATTTCGGCAAAGGTTATCCAATAATTGGGCGTAACTTCACCTATAATTTGCATTAGTTTTCCTTATTATACAATAACACATCAAAATAACGAGGTTCGTCGCAAAATTTCGGTAGAGTTCAATATATAAACTTCTTCTCCTTAAGACACAATATATAACGTATCAAACAACCTGACAACACATCGAACAACACATATCTAAATCATAAATAATTAGAAAATGAAATTTCTAACTGAATTGTAAACTTACGTATGTCGTCTCCGCCCAGAGCTCCCCCTGGACTTCTGAAAGTGCAATAGGCATTGCAAACCAAACTTCCAAGCTAAAGCCAGTAATCCCTCATTCTGAGAAGCAATATTGACAAATAAAGACATTAACTAATTTTCATCACTACAGTTTTGCATCCTTCTACTGCTATAATGAATCAGATTACATCACTGCAGTGTTGCATCTTTGAATTTCATAGACAAGTCCACATTGAATTTGTATTTCATCAGCCCACCTCAGCCATGCAACTCTACTGAGATAAACACTAAACTTTTCTATACTCAAAAGTTGATATCCAATCTGATATATATGTCTATCATTAAAAGAAAGCTCATCTCATTGAATCTTATAGAATACTGAAACTAGAACAAAGAATGCTCCAATTATAATATTGAACAATTTACATAATATCGACAAAGCATCAGTATATCAAACATGTTATCAACATTATTCTCTTAAATGTCTGATCAAGAAAGAAGAAGAAACGGAAAAAAGAAATGAATCAACAGTCAGAGGAATGGAAAGTTACTAGCTAGTTGCCGACCACAAGAGACGAGTGGTGAGCGGCGATGTTGATGGGGACAAGAGGGAAACGGTCGTTAGATTTTCTTTACTAAATGGAGAAAATGGTGACTGATCAGGTGATATTTTAAAATATCCGACGGCCATCCATCGAAAACTCTAGCGAAAATCACTAATCAGAAAACGCACTTTCCTCTATTAGAAGTCGAGCTTTTGATGACCCTACTTCGTAAAAATTACTATATTCTGAAAATAGCCATTCTGCAGCCAGTTCTTTGAGATATAGAATTAATTCGACCGATAGAAGCGCTACAAAAACCCTCGTTTGTCGAGAATTTTCAACGGACGTATTCCTTCCGAAAGAGAAGGAACTGTCCTTGAAAACTACTTCCCACATAATTGCGTGAACTATCTTTGACGGATTGCAATGACCTCTACGTCGAGAAACTGAATATTAAAACATTAAATTTTTTAACTGCTCAACAACTTCTAGTCAATGTATCTCCAATGTCTTGACAGCTTCTTGGTCAGTCGAAAAGACCATTAGAAATCAGTTGTTCCTTTAAGAGTTAACGCTCAGGGCATACATTATCATATGATTACCATTGCTTGACCTACAATGATACTACTCAGCCAAAGGTGGGTGTGAAGGACTACCAGCCCATCGCTAAGAGTCACATAGGTCAACTATCAAACATACAATCAAGTCAATCACAATCTGACACAGCCTAACATCTAATCAAACTTCACATTTGCTCCTTGAAAGAACCCAACTGGAGCAGGAAATCTTAGAGTTCAGATCTCTCCAGTAACCAAATAAACATGTATGAGCTATCTTGCATCCAAATTTACAGCTAAAGATTACTATGAGAACTTGGTGTAGAATTGTAGATTCACTCTAATGGTGAAGTTCTAACGGAGGAAACCTTAATTTTGGTGCAATTAGAAATAGTGGTGTTAGTCAGATCCTACTTAATGTTTTTCTTTTTATCCTAATTAAAGTTAATGTTGAGATACATATTTTGATGCGAGTATATCCTTGTCATACTTGGATAATGACATCGATTATTCCTCGTGTTTCATGAGATTGCGGAGATTGAATGCTTAGATGCAGCAGCAAATTGACACCCCTTCACTGGAAAATAACATATAGGCAAACAATTTTTTTATGTATATATACTATATGTTGGATCCCCTTGGCTTCTTCGTGTGTTTACTTTTTTATATTATAAATCCCCTTAGTGAAATTTTGGCTCCATTTCTGCTTTGATATGTATCTTGAAGTGGCTATCTGATTTTGTTCCGGAAGTTGAGACCTCTGTGGCTCCAGTATGAGTATTATTATCCAATGTTCCCTGGCATCTTTATCAGTGGTATGCTCTGTCTTAGTTATTGACTCTATGTAACTGGAGTTTCTTTGGCCCCTAATGTAGCTACACAGTATTAGACACAAGCTAATGCGGCTAAGGAAAGAATCGGGATCAACTTGGAAAAGGCGACAAAATAATACTTGGGTGGAATCAAAATGACAGATAATCCAAAGAAGAGGGATTCTGGCAAGAGGTGCAGTATGAGGGAGTTCCAGACTTTGATTAAAACTATCTTCCTCAGGGACATAAGTTAGATGAGCGTAAGATTTTGCTGAAACAGAAGAAAATTGAGTTTGAGCAAAATTAGCAAAGAATTAGATAAAGAAAAGAAAATCGCAAAAGAAATAAAACCAGTCGTGCTGTTCAAGTGGAAAATAAAATACAGAAGGCTCGAGGAAAGAACCAAGAAAAGAACATAGATAAGGTGGTTGTGAAACTATTCCCAAGACCATCTAGCGACCAGAGAACAATCATAAGCAAATCCAGTCCATAAAGAAAAGGTACGACAATCAAAATAAAAGGATAAGAATGCTAAAACAAAAAAGCAAATAAAGGATCAATTTTCCTGCTTAACGTGTCAGACCAAAGGACCATCCACTCTATAATGTAGACAGTGAATACAAAATCATCAATTAACTTTTCTTACTTCAAGTATAATACAAGAAGGTCTATCCATCTCTCATATATATACATATATATATATATAGAATTCATGATTATCATTGTTCATGTATACACACCTATAGATGGTTAGTACTTACCCAAGTTTATGCTGCGATCAATAGCACCAACGAACCCAATCCCCCGCAATGAGAACATGTCTTTATAAGGGATGTCATGATTATCATTGTTCATATATACACACCTATAGATGTTTAGTACTTACCCAAGTTTATGCTGCGATCACTAGCACCAACGAACCCAATCCCCCGCAATGAGAACCTGTCTTTATAAGGGATGCTTGAGATCATCATCATGAGATGTGTGCCTCATGCCAGCCTTGAACTCTGCCACAATGGAAACAACAGACTAGATAGAGTTAATGTGTTTATAATCATCATCAATTTTGGGAAGATTGACATGAAAGAGTGGGACAACATGAAGCAAACAGACATAATAAGGAGCAACTGGAAGAAAAAATGAAAAAGCCTAAAAAATGGTTAGGATTACATGGCCAGCAGTGTCAATACAATAATCTCTTTACATCAAGAGAAAATGGTAGAAAGTAGCGGAGCTAGGATTTTAACTAAGGGCACCGAAATTTTAAAAAGTAAATACACAAATAAGTTGAGGAGATTCAATACATAGTAAAGATCTATAAAATTTACTTTTACCTATATGTGGCTCCGGCACTACTGGTAGGATTATAGTGCCAGCAAAATGATTAACATGCTTCCAAACAAAGAGGAAGTCTGGCGGATGTGATCCTTTCCACAAATTAAGATATATAGTTTACATAAATGATGGAATCTCAGCATCGCAGCTCATGGCTTCTTCCACATGCCTGTCAAAACTCCTTATTTTTTCTTAAAACATGAAAATGAATCAACAGGTTGAAGAATATAATTGGAGTAAAGGAAATATGCTTAACAGGCTAACAAGTGTGCGCTAGGCAGAGCTAGCTGCTCTACAAATTAAACAGTTAAAACAGAAATCCGGCTGATGAACAATAATAGTACTAACTTACTTATTACGATCAAATCAAGGGATTCTAATTCCACTATTCACTTCGCCGTGATCTTCTGTATCAACTCTTCTCGATGAGAATGGAGGTTCTATTACTATTGCCCAAGCCAAATCCAGCAATTGCGTTTGAATTTCCATATTGCTGCTCGAGCGGGGATGACAAATTCAATCGAAAGGGGGTTTTGTTGAAAGTTTAAACTGATTCTCCGTTTTGGCGTTTTGGGCCTCAGCAGATTCAGAGCGAGTACGTTGAAGAGCAAATGAGCTATTTATTTATTTACACTAAACACCCAGTAATACTACTACGCAATGCAAATAAACCTTATATATTTTGAAATCAATCACTTATAGTCCTATATATTATGAAAATCCTATGCAAATATGATGATGTCATCCTTTAATTTTTTGTATAAAAAAAAAATTAAACCCTATAATGTAATGAAAATTTTCCAGAAAGGAAGTTCATTTAGTGGGCGTTTGGACATAAGAATTGTAAAATTTTAAAACATGGTGAAAATTTTTTCAAGTCAAAATGGTATTTGAAATTTTAGAGTTGTGTTTGGGTTGTTTTTGAAGTTTTGTGAGTAAAATTTTTAAAAAATAACTTTATAGAGTTTTTTAAATTTTCGAAAATTTCCAAAATACATTTTTAAGTGAAAATTGAAATTTTTATGAACAAATGTTGATTTAGAAAAAAAGTGAATTTTTTTGAAAAAAAGAGAAAAAATTCCTAAATCCAATCGGGCTCAAATTTAACTAGCTAAATTTAAGAAAATTTCAAGGAGAACAATGAATAAGAACTAAACTAAGAAATGAGAAATTTTTATATGATAAAAATATATGTTAGATGCAAGAAAGTTATTATACTAATAAGTGGTACTCATCACGTACTAAGTAATATGTTGTCACCGCCAAAGGATATGATGCAGTGGATGAGATTGTTTTTACCTTAACTAAAAGTTTCGGGTTCAAGTCTTGGATATGAAAAAATTCTTAGAGGGAGCATTTCCCTCATAATGGGGCATATACGGCGCGAATCCGAATATAGTCGGGCTCCAATACGAATACCGAACACCAGATGGGAAAACCAAAAAAAAAAGGGTAATATGTTGTCATTTCCTATTTATGTCTACTTCTGTTCCATTGTCATTTCCTATTTAAAAGTTTTGGAACTAAAGATACATGTTTCATGAAAGTATTTGTTTTCTTTTTTAATTAAAGGTGTGAATAATAACTTTTCAACAAAAATGTTGATCCTCTTAAATTTCATAAAACTAAATGTATTGAAACCTTTTACTTGTAATTTCAATTGTATATTACATTTCATTATGCGAAAAGGGTCATATACCCTCTATTTTCATATAATATCTATATTAACCTCCGCTATACTATCGGGCCAAATTCATCCATGTCGTTATATTATCTGGCCAAATTTACTTTTACAATCAGCAAACTTTTAAAAATACCTCCTGATCTGTTAAGTAATCAAAAATCTCTCAAATTCTTTTTATTTAAATTACTTGTTGTTTTTCTTGCTCCACTATTTTCAAAATTACTATCGATGTGAATGATAAAGTTACTAGACTATACAAATTATTCATAATTTATTTTAAATTACCAATGCACCCATTTTTCTTCTTGTAATAAATAAAATTGGTTTAGAATTTTATTTAATTTTCAATCATATACGCACCGTAGAATTTAATGGGTCTATTTATTGTATATTATATGCAGTTGATCATCATGTATGTACATGTATAAATATATTTTGTCATTTGCCTGGTTAGTGTAGAGTTCGATCGACTAACTTAAAAGTGCACAATGTGTAGGCATTTAATTAAAGTAAAGTTGAATTAGACCATGTAAAGTTTCCGAGTAACTTCAAACTTCAATCACTAATACTTGCAAAGTCTCCATACATCTAGTGTAACGAAATCATTAAAATTGGGATGTTGTAAATACTTTTAGAATTTAGAAAAGCTACCTAATTTAGATTTTTTAATTTACTATACTTTGTTTATTCAGTTTTATTATTTAATATTTTTTTCTCTTATTTTTTGCCCCTTTAATCCAGAAAGCATGTAAATGCCAATTATTTCAAAGATAGTGGACCAAGAAGAACAATAAGTGATTTAAATAGAAAAATTTGGGAGATTTTGGATTACTTAACAGATCAAAGAGTATTTTAAAAATTTGCTGATTGTAGAGGTAAATTTGGCCCGATATAACGACAGTGATAAATTTGACCCGATAGTGTAACGAGAATTAAATATAGACAATATATAAAAGTAAAAAGGTATATAACTTAGTTATGGATCTATAATATTTCGAACCTAAACTCTTAATTCAATTAAAATATTGTCTAAGCTGATATTTTGTAGAATTTTTATAGTATAGGAGAGGTAAGTATTTCATTTAAAAATACATACAATGTGTATACAACTAAGTCACGTTACATGTGCTTAGTGTAATTAATGTGGATTTTTTCACTTAGAATTTATGTGCAGTGTTTGTGTCTTTGGAGGTTAATTGATTGTTTCAAAAACATACATTTTACATGGGGACTAGAATTTTCAGAAATCACTATAGTTTAGTGGCTATTAATTTTCTATAGCTATTGTATACATATTTACTTCTTATAGCTAATATTTCGTTACTATCAGATTGTTTTCGTTGTATTCACGCTATTGTATTCATGAGTACAGTCGCGGAATTCACCTAATAAGTAAGGAGTCCAGCTGTTTAATAACGGAAAGCGGATCAATTAGTGTGTATCACTCCTAATTTAGCTCAACAAATCAATTCTATAAATTTTTGTTGTTATTGTGTTGTATTTCATGTATTCGCGCGACTGTATTTATAAATACAGTAAGGTAATCCGCCTAATAAATGGAGATTACGGCTGTTTAATTCCTTGTTCCATGTATTCGCGGAACTGTATTTATAAATACAGTGAGGTAATCCGTCTAAAAAACAAGGATCACAACTGTTTAATAACGGAAAGCGCAATATTGAATTGTATTCAATTTCACTATATTCAATTCAGTTGTATTCAAACAACAACAAAAAAGCAAAAAATATGGTGTATGTTATTCTGTGCAATTAGACTGTATACATTGTACTCAATTTATCGATATTTATTATTTAATATTATACATTGTATTCAATTCACCGTATTCAATTCGACTATATTCAAACAACAAAAAATCACAAATACATTCAACTATATTCAAAAAATACATACCTTCGGAATACATAAATAATGCAAAAATATAATGTATTTATACACAAATACAATATATTTGAGTGTATTTGTACATAATACAGTGTAATTGGTATCATTGTATGTGACTCAATATCAAAGAAGAGAAGAAAGTTCGCCGGAGATGGCATTTTCAGGCCAAGCAATATACGATACATATTGTATTAAAACTAAAAATGGAGACGACCAAAAATTCAGCCCTCAAATCTTCTCCCGCGGCTCTACTTCCGATTTTCAAAAGCTCAATATGTAACCATGGCCAGATATGTTCGCCTACTCCCTCTTCGCTTCATATCAATTCTCTTTGCTTAAGAAAATCCACCATCGGCACCAAAAATGGCTGCTACGACGGCTACCTTGATAGACAAGGGAGAGAGATTTGAAAGAGTAGAGAGAGGATTTAGAATCTTGTTGATAGAGAGAGAAGGAAGAGATTAGAGAGAGAGAACACAATCGGTGTGTTTTACGACTCAATGGTAGGGTATAAAATAAATACCTATAAAATAAAAAAGATAGTTATAAGTAATAATATTTTTAAATTATTTTGGTTTATAACAAATAGGATGTAATAGTTTGATATAGGAGGAAACATTTTCATTATTATATAGTAACGGAAAAAGATCCATTCCAACTCTATAGTCATATGGTTTCGTTCCTATTATAAAAGGGCGAAACATATAAAATTACAAAATGGACTGAGCTAAGAGATACTACCACTAATCTCTACTTTCTTTTTGTTATACAATTTCAATAATGAGACCAATATTCAATTGTTTATATACATCAATGTCTGACATAAACCAACAAAAGAATTACAAAATGTTAATCCCACATGTAAACTTCTAACTATAGTAAGATAAATTTCAACCTACAATTTTATTATCAATGTCACTTTACTGATGCTATCACACAAGCTAGTACTTTGATTGGACTACAAACTGAGCATTTAACAGCTAAGTTATAGCTTTCCCCAATTACGCGTGGGCGCAAAAGAAACATGTCGATATTAAACTACATTAATAACTGCCCCTCATGTGTCATAACCACGTATTCCCATAGGAGGGGTACGCGAATTCCCCACGCCTTTTCTATTGAACTCCTCTTTTTATAGCCAAATTCCCAAACTAGCAGTATACCCAAAGACCTTCTCAACCTATTCTCAATGCATGGCTAGTCCTAATTTTGACTTTACCCAAAATAACAACCAACCCTTTCTCTTTGTGCAAATTTCATCAAACACATCCCAAAATGTGGAGCAATCATTGTCCTACTAATAGTACGGCTAGGTCAAACAGGTCAGAACAGGGGAGGCATTCTGTTTATAGAGGAATTCGCATGAGGAATGGCAAATGGGTATCTGAAATACGTGAGCCACGGAAAACTACGAGAATATGGCTAGGCACGTATCCAACACCAGAGATGGCAGCTGCAGCTTATGATGTTGCAGCTTTGGCATTAAAAGGTCCTGATACTCCATTGAACTTCCCGGACTCAATGTGTTCATATACTATGCCGAATTCTCTAACAGCAGCGGACATACGTGCGGCAGCTGCAAATGCTGCTGCTGTTAGAGCGCCACAGCTGGAAAGCGAAGAAGCGCGGCATCAAACAGAGTGCCAACCTGAAGTTGGAGATGAAGGAGCAACGGGGCAAGAGTTTTTTGATGAAGAGGAAGTGTTTGGTATGCCAAGATTGTTGGTTGACATGGCAGAGGCAATGCTTGTGAGCCCACCTAGGATGAAGACGACACCCTATGATGAGTCGCCTGAATATTCTGATTCATCATATACTCTCTGGAGTTACCCTTAATTATCAATAATCAAACATGTAACATGCATTAGTTTGGGGGAAAAAAAGTATTGATAATCAAGGCATATTCTTGGTAAATCAGGTCCCATGTGCATCAGTTGAATAATGTGACCACTAAAATTATATAGGTGTGGTTGTGTCATGGACTCAAATTGTAGGTGAGACCAGAGCTTGTCTCACTCTCATTCTCTGGTATTCCTTATATAATTCTGATGGAGACTGTTGGAGTGAAATAGTGCAACTAGTTGCCGTTGAGTCTGGTCTTTTCTTCTTGTTTTCACCATGTGCTGAAGCTGGTTTTATTGTATATTTTCTCTTCCATTTAGGAGATAACAAGCCTATTGTTTACCCTGATTATGAGAACCAGATATGGGGACAGGGCTTGTGTTGAAGGAATGAAGGCTGCCCTATGCTTTACTACTAATTAATATCCACAGTCAGATTGCCGAAGCTTACAACTCTCCGTACTTAAAGGCTCTTCTTGAAATGCATAATAATGAAGTACTTAAGCTTACATAATAATGAAATGCATGTTTGAGCCTTATTGCTATTGTTCGTAGTACACCATTTAACCATTTTTAATTCTAATCAACGAGAAGGAGAGCTTAGAGCAACATAAAGTTGTCTTTGTATAACCTCTAGGTCACGCATTCGAACCGTAGAGGCAACATTAATGCTTGCATTAGGATTTAGAGTAGACTGTTAATATCACGTCCCTTGGATTGTAGGGCCAGCCCTTTTCCAGACCTTACATGCTTTGTGCATCAGAGTGACTTTTTAATTTTAATGACGAACAGTAATTGGGAATATGAATAGAACCCAGAAAGTACAGACCTAAAACAAGATTATATATCAGGGAGAATGGTACTAAATCTGAAGGTTCAATTAAATGGCTTTTTGTCTCCCCTTGGTTTGTACCATCATCCTTGGGTGACGAGACAGAAAAATTCCAACATAATCAGAGCGTATTACTCTATTACCGTTTGATACGGGTCAATTGATGTTTTGATTCTTTATAAATTTATTTTTAATTTTATGACCCTATTTGTACACATAAGAAATTTGTCTTTTACAAATAAAAGATCTAAAAAAATTATTTTTTTAAATTCAAAATTATAAAGGGAATGAGGTAGAAATAGTACAATTGATACCTAGGAATTGTCCAATTGCTCAGAAAAGTTCCTAGGACAATCATGTGTTGCACGTTGTCATAGTGTTTAATGTGTGTCTCTTTCTTTTGTTCATTTTTAAATGTACTCGATTATTTACCTTTTTGCTAAGAGCTTGAACAACGTCACTCTTTTGTGAGTTTATTAAACCCTACCACAAAAAGTTATAGTGGGCAATAGGTTAAACCCTACCACGAAAAGTTATTAAACCCTGTTATCCTTGATTAGAAGTTTCGAACTCAAATTTCAAAATAATTTTTTTTTGTAGGATGGACATTTTCTTACAATAAAACTTTCCGTCACGAATATGAATTAATCAGACTTTAAAGTGAGCACTCAAACATGACAAATAAAAGAAGTGAGGCTTCTAATTTAACGAGTTTAATTTCTTTTCACTCAAGCATACTTCAAGTGATTCACCTGTGATGAATGGTTACAGCGATTTGGTAGGGACAAAGTATCGGATTCAATGTACATCGTGATAAATGCTGGATCAATTTAAAACTAATTATTGTATAAACAAAGAAGAAACCCGTTAAAATTAGAAATGATACAAATATTTGACTAAGTAGCTATTATTGTGGTTCATATTTCTGATTAACTTCTGTTATAATATATAAGCAACCATCATCATGAAGAGGTGTATTATATTGGACCATAACATTGTTCTTTCTTCTGTAATAGGTTGTGACAACATCATCAAGTTTCCATTTCCTAGTTATGTTATAGGCGAGATACTTTGGCCTACCTCTTTTTTCTTTTTCTTTTTTTGGGTGGAATGAAAAATTCCACCAAATAATCTAAGAAAGATACTTACCCTGTCCCATTTATTCGAAAATAATGATTTCAAATTATCAGTTTTATCAGTATGTGCAAGACTGCTCCAAAGTGGAGAGTGACAAATGGTAGAAATCTATAGAACTGAAAATCGCAACATGCTCCAATGTCTATGCTACATTTATCGAACGCATCAATGTAGTGAAAAATTTAGATAGTCAACCAGCTAGATTAATTACCTTGAGTTCCCATTGATCTAAGTTATTGAATGATGAGCCTACTTATACGTTGGTCAAGACCCCCAGTTTGGGTCATGACTGATATTATTGTTAGCTGTTGCAGAATGTTGATACAGTGTATAGAATGGTTTAATTAAATAGGATATATATAGTTGGAAAGTTTATGGTATATGGGCATAACTCTTGTAGCTAATTGATTGAGAGAGAGAGAGAGAATGTACAGGTCTTGATAAATAAATAGCATCTCACTTTATATCAAACAGAGTTGTAATCATCCAAACCCATTTGTCCATATATTTTTTTTCTTTTCAAAAATGTTTTTGTCTATGAAATCTTATAAGTTTTCCGATTTTTTTTTTGAAAATGAGTTTTCAAAGGAGCAGATTTTCAAAATTTTCAAATTTTTTTCTCGCTCACAAAACCCTAATATTTTCTTAAGTGAAATGCATGTCCAAAACAAAATTTCAAATTCTAAATATCATGTTTTAACTTAACTCCAAAAATTTTTATGTCCAAACGCCTACTTAATTTACACAATTTGGAATGAAATTTTGATAAATCCACATCTATTTTTCCTATAAGTTATTACGTCTATAGTCCAGAACAAATATTATGAGAGTAATATATAAATTATGTAATATTCTTCTTAATTTATATTGTGCAAGAAGTAACTCTTAATGACGTTTTGTAATGTCTAAGTATTGACTTCATTTTCTAAAGTAAGGTGAAGAAGGTGATCAATTTTTTATTTACTACAAATGGAACGAAGCCATTTGAAGGCGGCCGCCTCCTTAATCAAAGATTCATGGTTCTGATGTCAAGGGAATGTTGTTTCTGCTATCGCAAAAAAACATAGGTAGAAGAGAAAGAGACAGCTGTATATACGGATCGAAATGTAGCCTAGTTAAACAATTTTATTGGTACTCTTCAAACTATCAAAAGTACTTTCTTCTTTATATATATATATATATATATATATATATATATATATATATATATATGTGTGTGTGATTTTTTGAATCTGCCTATATCTATCGATTTTCCTTCATTGATTTGATTCTTTTAATAGATACCGAATTTCGGATTGGAAATCAAAAATCTAGTAATTCAAACTATAAGACATAAGAGTAATTCAGATTGATATTTCGTGACTTGAATTATTTCCTTGTATTTTTAGAAAATTCATAATCCTTATAAGTTTAGGAAAACACATTGTCCTAATAGATTGGGGAAAGGAAAAGCTATAGTCCTTGTCAAATTGAGAAATCTTTCTCTTATAGGTTTGAGACTATTTAGGATATATATATATATATATATATATGGGATGTAGTTGGGGATTCTGTAGATTGTATTGTGCTTTTCTTCTCATTCATATTGGAAAACTCTCCCTGCTTCTGCCCCGAGGATTAGGCTTAACCGTACCTCGTTGAATCCTTGTGTTGATTTTTCTTCTCTATTTGCTTTGTGTGTGATTGTGTGCTAGTTAACCCACAGTCTTCTGCAACAATTGGTATCAGAGCAAGATTCAGGTTTCTACATATAATCTAGGATTAAGATGTCTTCGGCATCTTCAACAAAGTACGAAGTAGAGAAATTTGACGGGGATTCTGGATTCAGTCTATGGAAGATTAGGATGAAATCGTCCTTGGTGTTACAAGGGTTATGGAAGGCAATTGATGAAGATTTTCTTGAAGAGATGAAAGAGACAGAGAGGGCAGACCTGAAGGAGAGGGCTTTGAGTGCGATCTTCATGAGCGTTACAAATAACGTTCTTCGGAAAATTGCTAAAGAAACTTATGGAGCAATGGCATGGAAGAAGCTGGAAGATTTGTATTCTAAGAAATCCCTGACAAACTGCCTCTACCTGAAAAAGAGGTTATACAATCTCCGTATGAACGAAGGTACACCTGTTAAAACTCATATTGAAGAGTTTAATTCAATTGTAATGGACTTGAAGAACGTGGATATCAAAATTGAGAGTGAGGATCAAGTCTTGCTAGTGTTATATTCTTTACCATCATCTTATGATACTTTTACCGATACGCTGCTATATGGTAAAGACATCACTTCACTAGAAGATATTAATAATGTACTAAAATATAAAGAGTTGAAAAAGAGCTTTCCAGACAACAGAATTGAGGGCGAGGGTCTTATGATTAGAGGAAGAACACAACAAAAGGACTTAATAGAAAAAGTCAACCGCTAGATCAAAGTCTAGAGCAAGGAAGCAAAAAAGTTATGAGTGAGGGGAGCAAGGTCACTACAAGAGAGATTGTCCTAAGCTGAAGGAGAAAAGAAGGAAGCAAAAAATAGATAATTCGACAAATATTGTTGACACTGGCAATAATTCTGATGATAGTGACTATGTAGTGGAAGTATGTGATGTGAGTTCTAGTCACGGGAAGAATTCTTGGATTCTTAATTTTGGTGCTACTTTCCACATGTGTCCACATAAGAATTAATTTGCAACTTACAAGCAAATGAGTGGGACTGTCTACATGGGAGATGATAATCCATTACCAGTATTGAGAATGTTTGATGATAATCAAATTGAGAATGTTTGATGAAATTATCAAAAACATTGAGTGTTGGCATGTTCCTCGATTAAAGAGAAATTTGATTTCTCTTTCGACTTTGGATGATCATGGGTATAAATTTTCTCCGAGAATGAAATACTTAAAGTGTGTAAAGGTTCCATGGTACTCATGAAGGGTAAACAACATTCTAAATTATATCATCTTCAGGACACTGTAGTTGAAGGGGATGCTATTGTAGCTTCTGGGAAAAGTGATCTGGATCAGTCTCAGTTATGAGCACTTGCGACTTGGTCATATGAGTAATAAGGGATTGTCTTTGTTGAGTAAGCAGAATTTGCTGAATGGGTACAAAAATTAAGTTTTGAATTTTTGTGAGCGTTGTGTGTTTGGTAAACAGACAAGGGTAAAATTCAGCAAGAAGGCCGAGCACAAGACCAGAGACAAGTTAGATTATATACATTCAGACTTGTGGGGTCCAAACAGAGTTCCCTCCAAGAGTTGGTGCCAGGTATTTTATGACTTTGATTGATGATTACTCAAGTATGGTGTGAGTGTATTTTCTGAAGAAAAAAAGATGAGGCATTTCCGATATTTGTTAAATGGAAGATGATGTTTGAGAGGCAAACAGAAAGAAAAGTTAAGCCTCTTCAAACTAACAATGGGTTGGAATTTTGTAATTCCGAGTTCGATAATTTCTGCAGCAGAGAGGGCATAGTGAGACACCGCACTCGTGTCGGAACACCACAACAAAATGGTATTGCAGAATATCTGAACATAACACTTTGTGATAGGGCACGGAGCATGCTTTCACACTCATTTGTTAGCAATGATTTTTGGGGTGAAGCAATCAATACAACTTGTTATTTGGTCAACAGATCTCCATCCACAGCTATTGAGTTCAAAACTCCTTTTGACCTACTGATTATTCAAATTTAAGGATATTTGGTTGTCCTGCTTATGCTCATATGAGGGATGAAAAACTTGAGCCGAGGGCAAAGAAGCGCATATTTCTAAGGTATGCAATTGGAGTGAAAGGCTATAGGTTGTGGTGCACAGAATAAAAGACTTCAGGGCTAATTATCAGTAGAGATGTAACATTCAATGAATCTGCCTCACTGGACAGCCAGAGGAATAAGGCAATAGCAGAAACAGATTGGGGTATCAGTGACTACATAGAGCTAGAAATTGATTCTTCACTAGCTCAACCCAGTAGTTCTAAATTAAAGAAAGTGGAGGGGGTACACAATATTGATCAAGATGATAATATTGATGCACCTGCGCAACAATAACTATATAGCATTACAACAAGCAGAGAGAAGAGAGTGATCAAGTGACCGCAAAGGTTTGCAAATATAGTTGATGGGAATCTTCTTGGATATACGAATCCTGTGGGATTTGCTTTGGCAGTTGCAGAGACCGGTGATGCGTTTGTGTTATAGCTATCCAGAAGCTATTCCGGGTACAGAACCAAATCGACAGATTAGTGCTATGGCTAAAGAGATTGAGTTTCTTAACAAGTTAGGTGTTGCCTAAACTTGGTTGATGTGCGCGACAATGGGTAGAGCCCTTGCAAGGGCTGAGGGCAGGGTTAAGGGACGTTGTTCCCGTTGATGAAGAAAATTCAAGCCAAGGGGAAGATTTGTTATTTTGTGGCTTGAATTATTTTCTTGTATTTTTAGAAAATTCATAATCCCTATAGGTATTGGAAAACCCATTGTCTTAATAGATTTGGGAAAGGAAAATCTATAGTTCTTGTCAAATTGGGAAACATTCTCTTACAAGTTTGAGACTATTTGGGATCTATATATAGGGGTTGTAGTTGGAGCTTCTATGGATTGTATTGTGCTTTTTCTTCTCATTCATAATGGAAAACTCTCTCTGCTTCTATCCCGAGGATTAGGCTTAGTCGAACCTTGTTAAATCCTTATGTTGATTTTTCTTCTCTATTTGCTTAGTGTGCAATTGTGTGCTAGTTAACCAACGATATATATATCAAGTACTATTAACAAATTAAATGTTTGCATCTTATAAATGAATGCATTAGTTCTATTTCTTATTAAAGCTTAAAGTATTTAGCATAGAAATTTTCCTTTTTTCACATAAAGTTGCCATTGCTTATTTCAGTGTAATTTGGACGCATCTGCTTATTTTAAGAAGTGATCATTTAAATTATCTATATTATGTAAAATTTCATTATATAAGAGTTTTAAGTGGTTGATTTAAGATATATGTGTAACACGTTATTATATGTACGCTATTGAATATATACTATCAAATCACAGTGGCGGATCCATAATTTTGTATAAGCGGGTTCAATCTTAGAAGTATATAACTTTAGTCGTAAAATAGTACTTATCAAGCGGGTTCAAATAAAATATTTATACAAAATTTATATAGCTTTAATCCTAATTTATATATATACACAGTATTATTTTTGGGTAAAGCAAATTCAGTTGAACCCGCTAGCCACCATGTTGGTCCGCCACTATTGAATCATATAACATGATGTTTCCGAATAATAGTCAACAATGTATAGATAATGAAAGGAACCCTACCAAATTCCGTACGGCTAATAAGTCCATGAAATAGACATAAGAAGAAAAATAGGAAAGTGAGAAGCTGAGGGACCAAAAAAGGATGTTGGACCTAAGGCCTGAAAATAATAGCAGCTAGCACATGGTGCACACGTTTCCGTGGGCAAACCATAGGAAAATTGGCCCTTAGCTTCTTTCATTTGTCAATACTATTAGTAGCAGTTTTGGGGTGTTAAAGTGAACTGTCAATCCCGTGCGCTGGAACTCAATGATTGGTCCCCAACTGATGACCTCATTTTCAAAAGGCTGTTTTGTCGCTTATTCTACTTAGATTAGGAGCCCGTTTGGATGGGCTTATTGCATGTGACTTTTAAGCCCAAAGTCATAAATTAGAAATTCTGGCTTTTGAATTTTGATTTTTTTTGTCATTTTAGCTTAAAAATAAGTGTTTAAAAGTACTTTTTTACTCTATCCAAGCATTATAAAATGACTTAAACGCTATTTTAACTTAAAAGCATTTAAAATAAGTCAATCCAAACGGGCTCTAGATTAGATTTCGTTTGGACTTGATTGTTTGGGTGGTTGTTCCTGCCACTTACCATACTAAAATGAATCCAGAACCCATTTGTGATTCTTTTGGACAAGTGTGATGGAAATGTATATAAAAAAAAGTGACATTTCTATATATAACACTATTTTAAAGAACGCTATACTTTAACAGAATTTTGACCGTTAAAGTATAGCGCTATTTAAAAGAGCGCTATATAATGTATAACACATTAAAGAACTGCATTATACATATAAGTGCTGGGTGGTGCAATGGTGAAAGAATAGCTAAGAAGTTAGTTTTGGCCTTGAGGTGCTGGATTTGAATCCCTACACCAGTATTCCTTTATTTTCCTATTTCTTTTTTATTTTTCATTTCTTTTCATTATTTGGTTTAAGTATTTAGATATAAATACTTTAATAGAGAAGTCTTTTATTATTTCTTTAAAAAAGCAACCGGCATTTTTAATAGTTGTTATTTTGTGTTATACGTAAAACAAAATTATTTTTTTCTCCTTTTATTTTCAAATTAGAATTATGAGTTTTATTTTATAGTTAAAATTTTCATAAGAAAATAATATATATAGTTTAATCTACTGGTTGAATTATTTTATTTTTTGATATCTTTATTTTTAAATTTAGTTAGAAAATATATATTATTCAATAGATAAGAAAAGAATACAGTCCAAAAAATAGAAAAATATTATTCGATTTCCAGATGGTACATTTTTTAATTACATAATTAAAATATCGATCGAAATCGGGCGAAAAATATCGACCAAAGTCGGTCGGTTAACTCTACTGGCCGCCACGAATTAGTCAGTTTTCGGTCAAATTTTTCTAATTACTAACCAACATCGATCGATTTTGGCGGTCGATTTTTTCGTTTTTTTAGTAGTGTCCCGTTCGAAAATGCCACTTTCCTTAATAAAAAAAAAAAAGAAAATAAATGGTGGCGGTTTGTGGTGGAGTGTGGTTCTAACAATTAGTCAGATCTAAGTTGATTTCACAATTAATTTTCCAATGTCCATGTTGAAGAGAGCTACACTTAAAGTAGTGTTTATCACTAATAAGTTAGCGTCAGCCTAAAAAGAAAATGGCATAGATGCTTGAAAAAGTAGACAACGAAGAGCGTTAGCGACATGTCTGTGCTTACGTTCGTCTCTACCATTTTGTGCCGAAATGTGAGGAGAAGATAAACGATGTACAGTGCCAAATTGTTGAAAGAAATATTTTAAAGCATTATTATCATATTCTTTGCCACCGTCAGATGGAAAATAGGAAATTAACGCATGAAATACATTTTAAACCATTGCCTGAAATTGTTTAAATTTTTCAAAGGCCTCTGACTTATTATGCATCTGTTGGAAAATATCGTGAATTAACTAGCACACAATCACATCCAATTTCTCTTTATTTTAGATCATTTTGTTTGTGCGATAAACATCTTGTTATTGTGTTGAGTTACATATTTGTTAGAATAATGTTTAAAGTGTATGAAAAATAACTACTTTATAGGTTTTACTTTATGTTATACGTACTACTAATATATTGTTGTTTTAATATATTATTGTCTCACGAGTTAAAGAGGTTTTACTTTGATCACAATTTTTAAAGTATTTTTTAACTTTTTTAAATTTATTAATTATTTTAACTTATACTAATATTATTTATGAAATTTTTAACTATTTAAAATTTATTTCAAAAATTTAAAAATTCTAAGTATGAATTAACATTAACGTTCATTTGAAGTACTCTTTTTCAATATCTATATCAATATCAACTTCTTTCTTTTGGTTTCAACTTCAACAAAATTTTGCCCAAGCACATACTAGTTATTTTACCATTATATTTCTGTCACTTAAAAGTTAAAATAGAAGGCAGAGTTTAATATATTTAACAAATATTAAAACCATTTTGTTATACCCCATATTTTCATACCTGGAAGTACGCATAAGTAAGTTGATATAAAAATCGAAAATGAGATGTTACGTCTCACATTTTTGTACGTTGATGTTTCGTCATAAGTTAATCGACGTAAGCTCGGGAATGAGATTATTTTAGAATTATAAGTATGCTATTTCAAATAAGGGATAAGTACATTCGTGAGGGTGAGAGGGCAAGAAAATACAAGTGTTATACAAGGTACCACATGACCATGATAATAAGGTGCATAAAGTGTGTTAAAAGTGACTAGTATTTTAAGTAATTTGACATAATCCTTAATTATGTGAATTATTGGATAATGGGAGAATTAACTAGTTAATTAATAATTAATGGAAGATTAATTAGTAATTAAAATATTTTGGATAAAACTCTTGGACCCCAACCGTGACAGCCATTGAGTTTTTGTTAGGTGACTCTTAATTCATAAATCAAGGTGGCAATAGTAAAGGGAGTTTGTGGTCAAGTCATACCAATCAAGTGGAGCCCACACACGCTTTAATAAAGACATTAAGGTAAGATGATAAGCTTAACAAAATGAAAGTCTTAACAAGACCTACATATGAACCCTTACTATCGTTATATTAAAGGTCTAGCATTTGGGAATGACTCAAGATTGTAGGGATGTCACACGTTACTGGAAATCCTCCTTTCAATGACTTTCATGTTAGAAAATGGATAATAAAGGTTTATGATATGATTATTGATTTTTGAAGAGACCTAGATTACGTTGATCAACAATTGCCGAATTTGTGATGATATCCTTGTTCCGAGATGTTTTGCTTTACTGGTTTGCAGCGAAAGACGGTAAGCCTTATGGCCTCGTCGTCTAAGAGAGCACGGTACAACCTTTCTCAAGAATATCATGCGGATTTTTTCCTACTTCGATCCGCCGTTACGTAATTTTTCGCAAAGACGTGGGTTAGAGGGATTGTTAAGAGAATCGGCTCAGGTATGTTAAGGCTATCCCTTCTTTCTTTTTGGCATGATCTATACGACACAAGCGAAACGAGCAAATGCACAACTTCCATAAATTACTCTATTCTTAGAAATACTAGAGATGTGTATATACTTATTCTCCCATGTGTCATATTATTCTATCATCTGTTCATGGGACTAAAAAATACGTAAGTTGGTAAAATTTATTTCATGGTATTAATCAGAGGCATAATGGTTTTATGACGTACATAGAGATTTTATTAACGTATCTCATATGCATTTCATACATTAATACATGCATATTGACCCATGACCATATGGTGTTATATACGCGTATATATGTATAATATATGTATATGAGATATGAGAAAAGTTTACGGCGTTATATACGCACCACCACCTGATCAGCTGGTATACGTTGATGATTTTTCCCACAATAGCCGAGATGATGGGATGAGATGCCTTCGGAGGCCTGATGATGTTATGAAACATGAACCTATGCACGACATGACATTCACACGCATATGCATGATACTATAATTATTTCGTGACTTACAGAGTTGCAGACTTACAGGCTGAGTCATTTACTCTATATTTCTTCCATGTCTGTTATGTACTTATTTATGTGCCTTGCTTACTCGGTACATTATTCGCAGTGAGTTCCCTTTTTCCTGGTGACGTGCGTTTCATGTCCGCAGGTCCCGATAGACAAGTCGAGAGCCCTCCAAGTAGGCTATCAGCTCGACGGAAGTTGTTGGTGCGCTCCATTTGCTTCAGAGTTGGTTGTTGGGTTAGTGTGATTTAGACGTGTATTGTTTGGTATGGCGGGGCTCTGTCCCGACCTTTATAAAAATTATGTATTCTTAGAGGCTTGTAGACAGATGTCATGTACATAAAATATTGTATGACCTTGTCGGCCTATGTTTAGTGTACGAGTGATCATTTTTGGTCTTATAGGGCAGTATGTCATATGTATAAGTTTCTATTTCCCCGTGATTTACTTCGGTTCATTTATCTATGATAGAATGATACGAAAGATATATTACGTTGGTACTCGGTTGAGTAAGTTACCGGGTGCCCGTCACGGCCCATCGGTTCGGGGCGTAACAAAAGTGGTGTCAGAGCAGTTCTGTCCTAGGGAATCTACAAGCCGTGTCTAGTAGAGTCTTGTTTATGGGTGTGTTGTGCACCACACTTATAAGCAGGAGGCTAAAGGACATTTAGGACTATCACTCTTTCTTTTTACTATAGAGAGTGTTCTAGAGCTCAGTTGTAAGAACTCAGTTTCCTAAACTCTATCTTATTCATAATACGATGATGCCTGCATCCAGAAAGACGGTTGGTAAGAGATATAGTTGTGGAGGAGTTGAGTTTGAGGAACTCAATTTTCTCATCATGATTATGATGGATAAATATGAGGTATTCAGCAGACCATATATATATATATATGAGATGTGTAAGCTTCTTGATAAGGATCCCTAAGGCAAGAATGCCTATCCACTCATAGGGTAAAGCAATGAAGGAATCAGAAAGTACAAGTTTCAACGAGTAAAAAAAGCTAGGTGAAGAAGGGTACGAGGTACCTAGTTGTGGAGGTGAACATTATCTATAATTCAAGCAGAGAAATATAAGCATTTTGAGTTACCTTCAACAGTAACAGATGTATGTACAATTGGCCACACCCATATCATATAAGTCCTATGGGGACTAACATAAGTAGTATAAAAGAAGGCCGGATATCAGGATCCGGCTGGGGTTAGAGTGACCCAAAATGGTGGATATATTGTTTGCGTTAGTTGACATTTCTGATGGATATTGCAAATGTGCTAATAGATCTCTTTGTGAGACACCCAGATGGTGCACTCTAAAATAGTACAACTAGATATGAGTACTACGAAGATAGGTACTGGGAGCCTTGAAGGGATAAATATTACCTTAGTATGGCTCCTACCCCTAGTAGAGAAGAATATTAAGAAATTCGAAGAGTCAATGGATGGAGCAAGATGAGCTAAATAAATAAATAAAAACAAAAGAATGTCTTGTTCGAGTTTTCAGAATAAATTGATAGACATAGATGTTAGCGGTAAATGAGAAGAGAGTTAATGAAAGATTAGAGTAAATGTGATACATAGAATGGACAACATAAGAAGATTCATGGGAAATTCAGAGAATGGTCATTCAGGAAGACGCTTCCCTAAAGCAAGCAATATGAGCAAAGTTAAGCTTAAAAGTTTGTATGTGCAAGTTATCGTAATTGTCACCCTCGCGAGTAAGGAATTTTGTTGTCCTTGGTACAAAAGGATTTCCGCAAGGCGAGTAAGGGTCATTGATGATGTGAAAAGACGCCAAAGATGAAGAGGTATGTAGATCATCGTAGAGCTAAATCTTACTACTCCCCTAAAGGAGGGAATATGGACTGATATGACATTAGGTCAGAATTAAGTGGTTCTAGTAATTATGGAATGGTAAAGGAAGAATACGATAAAAATGAGAAAGGGATGAGATTGAAATTATTCAAATCCTATAGTTATGCTATGATTCCAGAACATTATGCAAACACGACGTCAAGGAAAGGGAGTAAGGGTTACTGCCCAGGATGTTATTGATAAATAAGGAGCCATTGCGAAAGGTAAGTTAAGACAAAGGATATAACCCAAGAAAGATTACGCGAAACATTGATATGAGAATAGACCAATAAGTAGGTTGTAGTTGATTTAGGAAGAGACTAGTTATGACTAGACGGGAGGTTACAGATGGGTCAGCAGATCGTGCAAGATAAACATAGTAAAACCCAATATAATGAATTCATCCTCATAACAACATCATATGCACTCCATAAGAAAGTGGCACCTATCGGAGCTATTGAGCGGGAAACGAAGCCAAAAGTAATATTGGAGACCATATGAGTTGCACGAAATTCCGGCATGCGTGGAAACTAGGATAATCTAAGTAGGCACGCAACAAGGAGGCAGAGAGACCAGGAAAAATAATAGCTTAAGTTTAAAGGAAGCTGAGAAGGAACAAAAAGAATTATTCGACCTATGATCCAGAGTTAGTTACGTTATGAACGCACTTAAAAGTTTGGAGTATTATCCATGCAGCATATATGTTGACAGTCATGCAGATGTAGAAGACTCCCGTACAAGATAAAATAAAGAATTGGGTCCAGGTTATAGACAAAGAATTGAACTGTTAGAAGATTATATCCTGGATATTCTATAGCGTCCATGAAGGACTAAAGTAATAACTAATACTATGAGCCGCAGATCAGAAGATAGCTTAATCCTACATGAAGGTTGATCGAAGGGAAGAGGAAACTAAAGAGTTACATCAACTAAGTAAGCCAGGAGTCTGATCATTGGACCCAGAAAATAATAGACATCGTGATTGAGAATATAGCAGAATCACTCTTAATATCAGAGGATCAAGAGAGATAGTACAATAGCCATATTCTGTACGGCCCTACGTTAAAGCCAGTTAGAATAGTACCAGCCTTATAAGAAGTCAGCATGAAGCTCTCACCAGATTGTGTATGCACCAGAGCTGCAAGTATTATAATAAAGCTTTGAGTTGTGAATGTTAATTATATCTATGTGGAAAGGAGGTCATGAAAGAGATAGAAGATGCGATGCAAGATTTTTAAGGTAAGTAAGGTAAAGGTGAACAACGTACGAGATACTCAAATACAGAAGGTTGTGAATTGTCGATACTTCGGACAAAAGGCTAGAAGCATTGGGATTCAGTATCCAGGAATGATAGGGGCGTTGCCAGTGGAATACCTTCCAGCCTATGGTTTCTAGGTATCGAAGGCCTAGTCAAGAGAATAAAGAAGAGTTTATGAACGATGTGTTGTCTTGCTTGATGTCCCAGAAAAGCATAAGGAAATCGGTCGCAAGCTAAAGTATGATAGAACGCCAAGGTTTAAGGATAAGAAAGGGCAAGTGAGAAGGTGACGAAAATGGATAAGTACTCAGAATTAAGCCCATGGAAACAAGAGAGGTGATGGTTTCTCTAAGTCATAGCAAGTTCAGTATAGCCTGAATGAACTCAAAGGAGTCTAAGACTAATAGCATCTGAAAGAGATGGAATGCTGCCCTGGTAGTAGAATAAGGGTGTAATTGTGATAGATAAAGGATGACATTGGGCCTATGATTGAGTAATGATTTGAAGAAACAAAAATAAGTGGTTCATGAATTGTACGGGGATTAAAATACCCACGTAAGGTGTATCACATTGGGATGCTATGAAATACAATTATGGAAGCACGGTATCACCCCTAGGTGGATCAGTCTAATCATTTCAGATGTTCCCCAATGAGACGTGTGCCTAGCGACAATGTTACAGAAAAGATCAAGTTATCAATGGTAGATTAGAGATCAATATTGAGGTGAATCAACAATGAATGGATAAAAGTTACAAAGTATGAGATGAGATTCGGCCATGAGAGTGAGGGTGCATTAGAGGACTTAGATTATACATATAGGATATGCAACGAGAGTAACCCTGAGTTTGATAGCAGACCTCAGTAAGGATAAATCGAGGTGAGGGTTATGGTATTGTATGACCTACCTAGGTGCAGTAAAGTCATACGAATGGATAAACGAAATAAAGTATAGCAATATTCGTGAGTTCAACAAAGTACCGAACGAAGAATTTCGGTATACCCATTGATGCCCAGAGGGACACCTTATCAAGCTCTGTATATGTTTACAAAGTGAAGGATAGATATTGGGTAAAAGCTGGAGGAAAAAGGAAAGAAGAGTCGCATAGGCGTACTTACAAGGAAAAAGTTCTGTACAACTGCCTAAGATGGCAAGGAGAGTACTAAAAGTATTCACAAGGACTATAGGCTATGATAATGATAAGTGCATCAATTAACATTCAAGGACGAATGTTGCAAAGGGGGGAATGATATTACACCCAATATTTTCGTTCGTGGAAGTACACATAAGTAAATTGATATAAAAATTGGAAATGAGATGTTACGTCCCGCATTTTCGTACGTTGATGTTTCGTCGTAAGTTAATCGACGTAAGCTCGGGAATGAGATTAATTTTAGAATTATAAGTGTTATGCTATTTCAAACAAGGGATAAGTAAATTCGTGAATGTGAGAGGGAAAGCAAATCGAAGAAAATGAGTTTCGTCGAAGTTTGTCAATTTGGGATAAAATACAGTCCGAGATATAATACTCAGTATTTATGGACTAGTGTCATACAAGGTACCACATGACCATGATAATAAGGTGCATAAAGTGTGTTAAAAGTGAGTAGTATTTTAAGTAATTTGACATAATCTTTAATTATGTGAATTATTGGATAATGGGGGAATTAACTAGTTAATTTATAATTAATGGGAGATTAATTAATAATTAAAATATTTTGAATAAAACTCTTGGACCCAGACGTGGCAGCCATTGAGTTTTTGTTAGGTGACTCTTAATTTATAAATCAAGGTGGCAAAAGTTAAGAGAGTTTGTGGCCAAGTCATACCAATCAAGTGGGGCCCACACCCACTTTAATAAAGACATTAAGATAAGATGATAAGCTTAACAAAATGGAAGTCTTAACAAGACCTACATATGAACCCTTACTATCATTATATTAAAGGTGTAGCAATTGGGAATGACTCAAGGTTGTAGGGATTTCACACGTTACTGGAAATCCTCCTTTCAATGACTTTAATGTTAGAAAATGGATAATTAAGGTTTATGATATGATTATTGATTCTTGAAGAGACCTAGATCACGTTGATCAACAGTTGCCAAATTTGTGATGATATACTTGTTCCGAGATGTTTTGCTTCACTGGTTTGCAACAAAAGACAGTAAGCGTTATGGTCTCGTCGTCTAAGAGAGTACGGTACAACCTTTCTCAAGAATATTATACGGATTTTTTCCTACTTTGATCTGTCGTTACGTATTTTGCGCAAAGACGTGGGTTAGAGGGATTGTTAAGAGAATCGGCTCAGGTATGATAAGGCTATCCCTTCTTTCTTTTTGGCATGATCTATACGACACAAGTGAAACGAGCAAATGCACAACTTCCATAAATTACTCTATTCGTAGAAAGGCTAGAGATGTGTATATACTTATTCTCCCATGTGTCATATTATTCTATCATCTGTTCATGGGTCTAAAAAATACGTAGGTTGGTAAAGTTTATTTCATGGTATTAATCAGAGGCATAATGGTTTTATGACGTACATAGAGATTTTATTAACGTATTTCATATGCATTTCATACATTGATACATGCTTATTGACCCATGACCAGATAATGTTATATATGCGTATATATGTATAATATATGTATATGGGATATGAGAAAAAGTTACGGCGTCATATACGTACCACCACCTGATCAGCTGGTATACGTTGATGATTTTGCCCACAGTAGCCGAGATGATGGGATGGGATGCCTTCGGAGGCCTGATGATGTTATGAAACATGAACCTATGCATGACATAAAATTCATACGCATATGCATGACACTATAATTATTTCATGACTTACAGAATTATCCAGACTTACAGGCTGAGTCATTTACTCTATATTTCTTCCATGTCTGTAATGTACTTATTTATGTGCCTTACTTACTCGGTACATTATTCGCACTGACGTCCCTTTTGCCTGGGGACGCTGCGTTTCATGCCCGCAGGTCCCGATAGACAGATCGAGAGCCCTCCAAGTAGACTATCAGCTCGGCGGAAGATGTTGGTGCGCTCCATTTTCTTCAGAGTTACTTGTTGGGTTAGTATGATTTAGACGTGTATTGTTTGGTACGGCGGGACTCTGTCCCGATCTTTATGAAAAATATATATTTTTAGAGGCTTGTAGACAGATGTCATGTACGTAAAATATTGTATGGCCTTGTCGGCCTATGTTCAGTGTACGAGTGATTATTTTTAGTCTTATAGGTCAGTATGTCATATGTATAAGTTTATATTTTCCCATGCTCTACTTCGGTTCTTTTATCTATAATAGAATGATTTGAAAGATACATTACGTTGGTACTCGGTTGAGTATGGTATCGGGTGTCCGTCGCGACCCATCGATTCGGTGCGTGACACATTTACAACCCTAAACTTTCAAAAGAAGAAGAAGAAGTGATCGACTAATTATTAAAGAAAGCCGAATAAACCAAATGTCAATGACAAGTTTTCTGGGCATCCACTGCAAGTAACAACTTGTGTCGGTGTGTGAAGAAAATGTTATGTTAAAAAAAATCAGATAAATATTTAGGCACAATATTTGAGGTCTGTACAGATAAGGATTTGTGGTGGCAAAATTGTTAAAAGATAAAGGTTTAACTTTTACATTTGTAAACTTTCAAATCGGGGGTTTCCTATGTTGGTAGAATATGAATTCTCCCAAAAGTGATGATATTCAAGAAGTCATAGATAATATGGATATCCACATGTAACGACCCGACTGGTCGTTTTAAGAATTTAAGCTCCGTTCGGTGGCATAAGGTCTCGAACAAATTCACATTATTTATATCAACCTCCGTGAATGGTTGGGTTCAGTTACCGGATGATTCAGAGTTGAATTGGAAGGAGGATTTTAGTTTTGGAAGCTTAACCGATGAGATTTGACCGAAAGTTTGACTTTTGTGTAAACAGTTCCAGAATGAGTTTTGATAATGTCAACAGCTTCGTATGGTGATTTTGGACTTAGGCGCACGTCCGGAATTGGTTTTGGAGGTCCGTAGAGTAATTTGAGGTATTTCGGAAAGTTAGAATTTCGGCGATTCCGGTCGATAGGTGAAATTTTGATATCGGGCTCTGAATGGAATTCCGAGAGTGGCTGCAGGTCCGCTGTGTCATTTATGACTTGTCTGCAAAATTTAGCGTCACTCCGGGTTGAATTGATAGGTTTCGGCACGAGATATTTGAAGACTTGAAAATTTATAAGTTTGATTTTTGGTTTGATTCGTCGTTTTGGTGTTGTTTTATGTGATTAGAGACATCGAACGAGTCCGTGTTAGGGTATATGACAGGTTTGTGTGTTTAGACAGGGTCCTAGGGGCCTCGGGTGTGTTTCGGATGGGGTTTGGGTCAAATTTCTTCCAATCTTAACTACTGTTCTGTATTATGTCCTTCCTTCTATGCGGTCGCATGGATGCGAATGCGATCGCATAGTGTTCTGCGACCCACCCCAGTTTTTCTTCTTCGCGTTCGCACAAATGGGTCCGCGATCGCGTTCATACAGCCCCTCCCTTCAATGCGTTCGCACCTCCAACCTCGCGTTCACATAGTTCTTTCTTTTGGGCATCAAACAATTCCTTCAATGCGATCGCATCCCCTGCTACGCGATCGCATAGAACCTTTTCTTGGTCAGTAACATTTTCCTCTACGCGATCACATATAAATTCTCGCGATTGCGATGCTTTAAATTCTGGGCAGACAGAATATAACTCAAAATCGACGGTTTCAACATTTTTATCACATTTTGACTTCTAGAGCTCGGTTCTTGGAGTTTTTTGATGGGTTTTTCACACAAATCGAATGGGTAAGTGTTCTTCAATTAGAATTAAATATATTCCATGAATTAGTCCTTGTTTTTATCATTTAAATTGTGTTTCTAGTTAGGAAAAATGTTGGTTTTTAAAGAAAATTTTTAAAATGAAAAATCATGATTTGAGGGACCAAACGACATCGGAAATTTGATAAATTTTGTATGGTTGAACTCGTATTGGAATGGGTAATCGAATTTTGTAAAATTAGACGGGTTCCGAGGTGCGGGCCCGGGGGTCGACTTTTGGGTCGATTTATATATTTTTGTAAAGACTGAAACTTTATTATTCGGAATAGTTCCTTATACGTTTTATGTGCATTTTGAAGTTATTTTAGTTGATTTTGAGCCGTCCGGAGGTCTTTTCGCCCGAGAAGTTCATTTTAGAGTACCGGGTTGTTGTCGTCGAGGTAAGTATCTTGCCTAACATTGTGTGGGGGAATTACCCCTTAGGATTTGAGTCTTCTATGTTGATTGTAGTCCGTGTACGCGAGGTGACGAGTGCGTGCTCGAACTTATTTGTGGAAAGTTGACCCTTTAGGAAATCTTAGGCCCTTATATTTGCCGAGTATGAATTGTCCTTGGCATGATTGAATTTTCTAATTTCTAGTTTCATCTTTATTTGCTTAAATGCAGAATTTCTTACTTTTGGATTTACTCCTCTTGCCTATCTGACTCCTAAATGACTTATCTGAAGATTTTACTCCTTTTACTGTCATGATAGGTCCTCTTAACTGCTTATCTCAAATTGTAATTATCTTCATCTCATCCTATAATTGTTTTGGTGTTAACTGAAGTATGATTATTTCATGCTACTTGTCCTTAAGTGAAAATTGTTGAATATCCTCGTAACTGCTCAACCTTAAAAGCAGTTTAGATATTCTATACCTTAGTGACTTGCCCTTATATGGAGTTATCGGATTCGTGTGAGTTTTTCTTGTTGTTGAACCGTGCATTTGGGTACGACTCTTATACGTTATTTTTCTTCCTTGTTGAGCTGTCCTTATTATGCCTAGTATTCTTTGTTGTGCTCATTCTTGTGAACTAGCCTTGCTTCTCTTGTGAAAGGTTCTTGAATTTATGTATCTACCGTATCTTGTATTATTGTCAATTGTTGTCGTTGCACTTGTTGTGGTGATGCACGAGGTTTCTGCCGTGCGGTTATGGTTATTGTGATGCCCGAGGTTTCTGCCGTGCGGTTGCTGATATGGGGGTTTGCACGAGGTTTCTGCCGTGCCGTGTTCTTCTATTGATATTGCACATGCGGCATGACAAGGCGAGATATGTATGTGTGGGTTGCGCATGTGGCGAGACAAGGTGGGAACATGTTTATGCACGTGTGGCGAAACAAGGCGGGAATATACTTTACTATTGCACACGTGGCGAGACAAGGTGGGCTATGTCAGGGATTGTTTGTGATATTTGTGTTGGCCTGGAGGCATCCCTTGTTGTTGATATTGTGTACTGGAACACTTACTATGTGAGTTTATTCGTGTGGAAGTTTGTGATATGACAATGTACGTGTTGCCCTTTTCTTTCCTTATGTTTATTGGTTGTTGAAATCGTGTTAGGACACCTGCACAAGTATACACGTAGTTAAGTACTACTAATGGAGTTAGGGCACCTTGTTGTTGTCAAGTATAAATACTCTTGTTGTGCTTACCGTATGGGTGGAAATGACCCAATTGGTACGTGAGTCATCCGTGCAGTTAGTACTCGAATGAGGGTGCAAGATGCCAAGTGTTAGGGTTCGGATATTGGGACACGTATACGATGATTTGTCCGAGGTTCAGAACCCTGTGGAGATGACTACGAATTCGATGTAGAAGTGGTTGAAGTTGTTGAGTCATTACCTGTACATGTTGTATATTTACATGCCGGATTTGTTGTGTTCTATTCAGTCTTTGTGTTACTTCATGGTTTTCCGCTGATACTTATTATTTTTCCTTCTTTATCGAATTCACTGTATTGTTAGCTATATTGCGTAGCCTTTATGTGTATATCATTATTCCCTTATTCCTATATTGATACTTGTTCAGTTTATCGGACCAATAGGTGTCTCGACTAGTTCTACTCACTACTTCACCGAGGTTAGTCTTGATACTTACTGGGCACCGCCGTGGTGTGCTCTTACTACTCTTCTGCACATTTTTGTGCAGATTCTAGGTTTTCGCATAGCCGACCGATTGATTGTTAGCAGCGCGGTTGCTGTTATGGAGACTCAAGGTAAAACCGCTTCAGCGTTCGCGGTTTCGGAGTCACCATCTTATATTTCCGCTTGCACTGTTGTACTTATAATTGATGTTTTCTAATAATAGGCTTACCTAGTCCTTAAGACTAGGTGCCGTCACGAAATCCAACGGAGGGAAAATCGGGTCGTGACACCACATTATCCGCTGGTTAACCCATTTTTTATCCGTATTACATATCGGTCGAGTCGAATAATTTATCTCTTTTTTTGCATTACCCGTTTTTGATCCGTCTATTTGCCATCCCTAAGGATGTTTAACAAATCTAGTTATTGTGTTGAATGATAAATTTGCTTGAATAATGTTTATAGTGTGTAGGTAAAATTACTACTCCATGTGTTTTACTATAAGTGATACTCTATACCATATATTATTATTTGAGAAGCTAACAAAGTTTTTCTTGATTATCAGTGGCGGACTCAGGATTTTATGCAAACGGGTTCAATCTTACAAATATATAACTTTAGTCGTAAAATAGTAGTTGTCAAGTGGGTTCAAATAAATATTTATACAAAATTTACATAGCTTTAATCCTAATTTATACATATATACGGGTTCAGTTGAACCCGCTAGCCACCACTTGGGTCCGCCACTGTTGATTACGATTTAAAAATATTTTTAAATTGTTAATTAAATTATTGTGCCTTAGACTAGTATACTTTTTATGTAATTATCTAGTATATAAAATTATATTTTGAAATTCGTTTCAAATACTTTTTCTCAACATTAACATCAATTTCTTCTTCTTTTTCCGCTCAACTTCAACAAAAATTACTAAGTAGGCGTTTGGACATAAGAATTGTAAAATTATAAAAAATGGTGAAATTTTTTTTCAAGTGAAAATGGTATTTGAAATTTACGTTGTATTTGGACATAAATTTCAGTTTGGGTTGTTTTTGAAGTTTTGTGAGTAAAATTTTGGAAAACAGCTTTTTGGAGTTTTTCAAATTTTTGAAAATTTCCAAAATTCATCTTCAAGTAAAAGTTGGAATTTTATGCACAAATACTGATCTCGAAAAAAAGTGATTATTTTTATGTCCAAACGAGTTCTAAGTTATTAAACCATCGTACTTCAAACTCCGTCATACAAAATAGAACGCGAGGAATAATATATTTAATAAATATCAAAACCATTTACAAGTCAAAAATTTCAAAAAGATGTGATCGACGAATAATAAAGGAAAGCTGATAAGCGAAATGTCAATGAAAATTCAAGGGCAGTGCGTGTGTCAGTGAGTGAAGAAAATCTTACATTAAAAAAATTATTTTTTTCAGAACGAAGTCACCTTGGACATAACCTGATCAAACTAATTTGAAAGAGGTTAACCCTTTGACTTGAAACAACTTTACCAAGAATATTCAAAGATTCTTTTGGTATAATTAATCCCTGGATCCCTTGTAACGGAAACAAAAAACCAACTAAGGACACAATTAAATGATTCTGAATTTTATTTTGAGATTATTATTGCTTTTCCCGTGAGCTAAATAAACAATTCCTTAATAAGTAACTTTTATTTTTACATGAATATTATGATATGTTTAAGATTACAAATTTTAATAGTGTTATAGATATGTAAATTACATCATGTTTAAGATAAAAAAATATATCGCAAAAGTTTTTTTATTTTCTTAAATTTAATATATCGAGCCAAGCTGCGTCGCATAATTGGCATGGGTGGAGTAATGTTCGGTCAAACTTTTGAATTTACTAATTATTTATTATAAAATAGATGCAACATGATTCCTATCGATTCTTATGTATTTGTGTTTCTATAATCCAAAATGATACCCCAGTAAGGATGGTAAGAAGAAGGTGGGAAACGACCACACAAACACAGATTAATTAAATCTTGAACTAACCTACGTAGTTGATTGCTCCCTAAAGTAGTAGTTAGGTCCCAGTAGTACTTTTGCCCTTTTAAAAATCAAGAATACATATATATGCCCAGCCTGTCTCCTGCTTACTCAAGTCCGTGTTCGTGTCTAAACCGTAATCCTATGCCGCACTTCACTTATCATATCACTCACTATAAATAGCTTTTCTAATATTTTTTGTTGACTCAAAAGGAAATCTTAAACTGAATCATCCACTCTCAAAGCTTTCCTCAGTACACTTCCAACTGCCAAGAATGGATGTGTTTGGAAACTACAATTTCGACCCACTAATTCCTACACTCTCAACTTCTTTCTTGCCAGCTGCTGAATCTTCAACATCGTCTGATAGTGGCAGCTCAAGGAGTACATCTAATTATTCTGATGAACAAGTGATGTTAGCTTCGAACTATCCAAAGAAACGTGCAGGTAGGAAGAAATTTCGTGAAACTCGGCATCCCATTTACAGAGGAATAAGGAGGAGGAATTCGAATAAGTGGGTTTGTGAAGTAAGAGAACCCAATAAGAAATCAAGAATCTGGCTGGGCACTTTCCTAACTGCAGAAATGGCAGCTCGACCTCATGATGTGGCGGCCATAGCTCTAAGAGGCCGGTCTGCATGTTTGAACTTTGCTGACTCGGCTTGGAGGCTACCCATCCCGGCTTCAGCGGCCGCCAAGGATATTCAGAAAGCGGCCGCTGAAGCCGCCGAAGCATTTCGGCCAGTTGAATCAGATGGAGAAAACTTTAAGGAAATTATTGTTAACAAAGTAATACAAGAGGTGGTTGCAGAATTGCCTGAAAATGTGTTGTTTATGGACGAGGAGGCGCTTTTCGGCATGCCGAGATTACTTGCGAATATGGCCGAAGGGCTAATGCTACCTCCACCTCAATGTATTATAGACGGATATGGAATGGAAGCTGACATGTCTTTGTGGAGCTATTGATCAATTTAATTAGACAATATGTGTAGAGACTTTAATTTGAGTAGTTTAGTTCCCTATAAGTAGAGTCAAACTGCAATGGAAAATAGAGTATTGTACGCATCACTGGTAGAATTGTCAACAACCCTCAATTAATTTGACACAGTAGAAATTACTTGATAATCTTAATCAATCACTTGATAAATTACAACAAATAACTTGGTTTTACTCCCATTGACAGATTCTTTTTGCATATTATACCTGAATTAGCAGATACTCACAATGAGCAACAAACATGAGCTCCACAGTGGAAAGAATTGGTAAAACTTGCCATGGTTTTGTGAATGAGTCTTTTGACGTGGAAGAAGTGGTTGATTTTAGTAAAAAATAGAAAGGTTGTTACGAGAGGATTGGTATTAAAATCTCCATCTTACATTGTATGATTGTTTCTTTCTGACAATGTTTTATCTAAATTAGCGGATATCAAGAGAGTTTCAAAAATACTCAGGTTCAATTCATTGAACTAACTTATGACATATAACAATAGCAATACTTGATTCGCAGTTTATATGCAAACTGTATACGGGTAAAATTGGAGAAAATGCATACTCCGATTTCCTAATGAAGAAAACGGAAGAAGGACATAGACACACGAGATTGAAATCGATGCAAGGACCTCTTCTTATCGAGACCATGAAAGATGAATGATGTGCTCATCATCGGCCTGATAAAGCGATGCACCCGTACCCAGGGCGAGTTCTAAGACCTCGAGAAACACGATAAACGGTTACACAGGACGAATAGAGGGCTGTAATATTTGCACTCAACCAGATATCACGGCGCAGATCTCGTTCGATTGTCGGTTACGGATTAGTAATTAACGAGAAGGGAAGATTTTTACATTTTTTAGACTTATACTATGGATGAAACTCTCTTACTATATCAAGGGGAAGTTTTTATTTTGTAACACACATTGTACACGCGAATCAAAGCACAACAAATTAATTTTTCGCCTTTTATCTACTGTTGAAGTTCTTGTTCACTTAACCCGTTCTTCATTCACGACTGAACTCGAATCGAGGATCCGATCGAGGATGAGGTCATTATTTGATCTAAGTTCAGGCTTGGCTACAACGTCGCAATTGGTTTGATTGTTTTATTCATCTTTAATTCATTTATCTAATATAATTAATTATTTGAGTTGAACCAAATAACATATCCTTAAAACCGCGTACAAATTTAATTGTTATCCGATTTAAGGGTAAACAGTTTGACGCCCACCATGGGGCTAAGGATAATAGTAGTGATTTGATACGAATCTCCATAACACACCCTATTTTACACTTGTTCTTTAAAGTCTTATTTTCAGGTCAACCCAAATATGTCAAACTCTTAGTCTGCCTACTTGAAAGTTGACATTGAGTCTGGCCATCATGGTGAAAATAATAATTTGGCACCTAGCAACGAGGTGCCTCCTACTGATTCAACGGTGTCCCAGTTGTCGATCTGGTCGATGCTAACTCACATGTGACCATTGATGTCAATTGCCAACTGATCCCAAAAACTGTGTTTGCGGGGGACCCTGACCAATAGTGCCCGAAGGTGAATGTGATGGGGTAAGCCTACGGCTAATCTTCGAAATGTTGCAGGCTCAACAGGAGACAACTGCAGAATCAAATCCACACCCTCAATAGGGTCGATCCCGAGAGACCGGGTGAAGCGGAGCCCGGGGTCAATCCCGAGATAATGAAAATGCTTGAAGCATTAATGAAGCGGGTGAAGTTAGGTGAGAAGAAAATTGAGGGTAATGACAAGAAGGTGGAAACATACAGTTCTAGGGTCGATCAAATCCTGGGATCACCCCCGATATTGGAGGGGCCGGATTCCAAGAAATTTATTTAGAAGCCTTTTCCTCCGAGAGCAGCACCAAAGTCGATCCCATAGAGGCTTTGTATGCTCTATATTATCAAAGATAATACAATCGAGGATTCGAATGAGTATGTGACCTCCTATACGTGCACAATCAAGGGGAACAACATGGAGGACGACGAAATCGAGTCAGTGTTACTGAAGAACTTTGGGGAGACTTTCTCCAAAGGAGTAATGATATGGTAACATAAATTACCCCCAAATTACATTGACTCATTTTCTAGGCTTGCAGATGCTTTCATAAAAGATCGTGACAGGCCCATCAAGGCTGATTCCAGGAAGTCAGACCTTTTCAAGGTTAAGCAAAAAGACAACGAGATGCTCAGAGAGTTCGTGTCAAGGTTCCAGATGGAACGGATGAACCTGCCTCCGGTTGTAGATGATTGGGCCGTTCAGGCATTCACTCAAGGGCTTAACGCCCGAAGTTCCTTGGCCTCTCAACATCTAAAATAAAATTTGGTAAAGTACCCGACGATGACCTGGGCTGACATCCACAACAGATACAATTAAAGATCAGGGATTATGTCCTGGAGGGAACTATTTCGTTCAGAGATGAGGATGCCGAGGGAATCGTGAAACCTCACAATGATGGCTGGTAATATCCATAATTATCAGTAAATCTCGAGTTAAACGTGTGTTGAATGATCCAGGTAGCTCAACCAACATAATCAGATCAAGGGTAGTAGAGAAATTGGGGTTATAGGACCAAATCGTGCCAGCAGTCCGGGTGTTGAACATATTTAACATGGCATGCGAAACCACTAAAGGGGATATAACCATGCTAGTAAACATCATCGGGACGATCCAAGAGACTAAGGTCTACGTGATTAAAGGGGACATGAGGTATAACGCTCTATTCGGAAGGACGTGGGTTCACAACATGAGGGAGGTACCCTCGATCTTGCACCAGGCATTGAAATTCCCTAAAGCAGGAGAAGTCAAGATAGTCTATGGAGAGCATCCGACCGTAAATGAGGTGTTCGCTATCGACGAGGTAATCCCAATGACCATGGTTTCAACATCAAGGAAAGCAGAGCTGACCAGAAAGGAAGAAATTAAATAGCAATCACTAAAGCCGGCCTCGACCGAAATGGAGGAACGAGAAGTAGACGAGGATGATGATTACGGTGTCCCGAGATCATTCTTGGCTCCTGATGACACTGACACCACCAAATTGATGGTCGAATAACTAGAGCAAGTCATATTAATCAAACACCTACTGGATCGAAAGGTATACCTGGGCACGGGGTTAACCTCCAAGCTCAGGAAAAAACTTATTGATTTTCTTCAAGCTAACATATATTGTTTCTCTTGGTCCCATCTTGACATGACAAGGATCCGACGGAGGTAACCGCTCATAAGCTGAGTTTGGACCCAAAGTTCCATCCGGTTAAACGGAAGAGGAGGCCGCAGTCTGAGATCAAGAATGAGTTTATCAAGGATGAGGTATCGAAACTTCTTAAAATAGGATCCATCCGGAAAGTTAAATACCCGGGCTAGTTAGATAACATAGTGGTAGTGCCTAAAAAAGGGAATACACTAAGAATGTGTGTAGATTACAAAGATTTAAACAAAGAATGCCCCAAGGATTCTTTCCCTTTGCCTAACATCGATCGGATGATCGACGCGATGGCCAGTCACGAGATACTCAGCTTTCTCGATGCCTATTCCAGGTACAACCAAATTCGGATTGACTTAGACGATCAAGAAAAGACTTTTTTCATCACTAAATTCGGCACTTACTGTTATAATTTAATGTCGTTTGGATTAAAGAATGCCGGTGCCACTTATCAACGCCTAGTAAACCGGATGTTCGAAGAATAAATAGGAAAATCAATGGAAGTTTATATTGACGATATGTTGGACAAGTCCCTGCGAGCGGAGGACCATTTGAAACATTTGTAGGAGACCTTCGACATACTAAAGAAATACAATATGAAGCTGAACCTAGAGAAGTGCGTATTCGGGGTCGGATCGAGAAAATTCCTCAAGTTCATGGTATCCAATCAGGGGATCGATATCAACCCCGACAAAATAAAGGCCATAGAGGAGATCACCATGGTGGACAACGTCAAGGACGTTCAAAGACTGACCGGGCGTATAGACGCCTTGGGCCGGTTTATCTCAAGGTCCTCAAGCAAGAGCCATCGATTCTTCTCAATATTAAAGAAGAAATATAACTTTTCCTAGACCCCGGAGTTCTAACAAGCTTTGGAGGAACTCAAACGGTACCTATCGAGTCCCCCTTACTGCACACTCTGAAGGCAGACGAACAACTGTACCTCTCCTTGGCAGTTTTCGAGGTGGCGATAAGTGGTGTCTTAGTCCAGGAGGAAGAAGGTACGCAATTTCCTATTTACTATGTTAGTAGAACTAGAGGTGAGGACGAATCAAGGTATCTTTACCTAGAAAAATTAGCGCTTTCTTTGCTAAGCGCTTCCAGGAAGCTACAGTCGTACTTTCAATGCAACCCTATATGTATCGTGACCTCTTAACCACTGAGGAATATCATGCATAAGCCCGAGTTGTCGAGTCGGTTGGGCAAATAGGCCGTGGAAATTAGCGGGTACATTATTGATTATCGATCCCGAACTACCATAAAATCCCAGATTTTGGCAAACTTTATGGCTAACTTTACGCCGTCCTTAATACCCGAAGTCGAAAGGGAACTACTGCTAACCTCGGGGACTACTTCGAGGATCTAGAACCTCTTCATGGACGGTGCCTTCAACGCGAAGGGATCCGAGCTCGGTATCGTATTAAAACCATCCAGAGGGAATATAATTAGGCAGTCTATTAGAACTGTGAAATTGACTAACAATGATGTCGAGTATGAAGCCATGATTGCAGGTCAAGAATTGGCTAAAAGCCTTGGGGACAAAGTGATCGAAGCCAAGTGAGACTCATATCTCGTGGTAAATCAAGTTAACGGAACGTTCGAAATAAAAGAAGAACAGATGTGAAGGTACTTGGAAAAATTGCAAGTAACCCTACACCAATTCAGGGAATGGACCCGGCAACATGTACCCCGAGATCAAAATAGTGAGGCTGATGTACTGGTTAACTTGGGGTCGTCGGTCGATTCCGATGAATTTAGCTCGGGAGTAGTAGTGCAGCTAATGAACTCGGTGATAAAAGAATTCCACCCGAAGTAAACTCAACAAGTTTAACTTGGGATTGGAGAAACAAATATATAGACTACTTGAAGACAGGAAAGTTACCTTCGGATCCCAAAGAATCAAGAGCCTGCGCGCCAAAGCTGCCCAATTTATCTTGGTCGAATGGGGATTGTTCAGGAGGACCATCTTTGGCCCACTATCCAGATGCTTAGGACTAGGTGAGACCGAATATGCCATGAGAGAAGTTCACAAAGGCACTTGCGGGAACCATTCAGGGGAGAATCCTTGGCTCAAAAACTAATTAGGGTCGGCTACTAATGGATCGAAATAGAGAAGGATACAAACGACTTTGTACAAAAATGCGGCGAGTTCCAAAAACACGCCACTATGATCCATCAACCAGGAGAAATACTCCACTCGGTCCTTTCTCTGTGGCCATTTATGAAGTGGGGAATGGACATCGTCAGTCCCTTGCCATGGGCACCCAATAAAGCTTAATTCATACTATTCATGACCGATTATTTATCCAAATGGGTTAAGGCTCAAGCATTCGAAAATGTCTGGGAGAAAGACGTCATTGACTTCATCTAGGACCACATAATATGTCGATTCAGGATACTGACCGAGATTGTTTGTGACCACAGAAAATAATTCATCGAAAACAAGGTGAGTAAGTTTTTCGTAGATCAAAAAATCAAGAAGATATTATAAATGCCTTATCACCCTAGCGGGAACGGGAAGGCGTAATCAACGAACAAGACCATACTCCAAAACCTGAAGAAGAGGTTGACCGGTTCGAAAGGGAAATGGAAGGAAATCCTGCCCAAACTTTTGTGGTCATACTGTACGACTTCAAAATCAAGCATCGGAGCCACCCCGTTTTCTTTGTCTTATGGAGACAAAACCCTGATACCAATCAAGGTGGGAGAACCGAGCCTCAGGTTCCAGTATGCGGCTGAAGAGCTGAATAACGAGGCCATGATCACGAGCCTAGAGCTATTCGATGAAATGCAGAGGCCGTCCTGGTCCAGTGAGCCACCAGAAGCAACGAATAGAAAAGTATTACAACCGAAGAGCCAGCCTCCAACACTTTCTAATCGGGGAATTGTTGTTGAGAAAAGTAACACTACACACCAGGAACCCGAACGAGGGGAAACTGGGCCTGAATTGGGAAGGACCGTATCAAGTTTCCAGAATAACCAGCAAAGGCTCATATAAAATCGAAGCAGGAAATGATGTACAACTACCAAACAAATAGATCACGCCACAGTTAAAAAGTTAGTACTGCTAAGGTACAAACTCAATTACTTTCTAATTGTGTTATAAGTTGAACTAACGTATGCAGTAATCAACCAAGGACGGATGTGGCTATTAGGTCTGAAAGAACCTGTTGCACTTTTTTTCCCTTGAACCAGTTTTGTCCCGAAATGGGTTTTTTGGCAAGGTTTTAACGAGGAAATATTAAAACGTGGTAGCTTTTATAAGACTGGTTTCAATCTGGAATCGATGATCGTTTGCTTCAGATTAACAATATTTGAGCCCTCACCAGTTCAACCTCGAGTACTGGGGGCCATTACCCCCGGATTAAGATCTTTAGCAAGGGAAAAAGAAAACTTTATGTGCTAAAAATCTAAGGCTTGGTGGTTAGGATTCATTGTAAGGGTCAAACGCTCGTATGAACCGTGCCATATAGTCTACTCTAGCCACGACACAACTTTTATGCGCATTCAATTATGTACCTTGCATACTAAGCAATGCAAGAAATTCCTACTTTCCTTACACTTTATTAATGCTTATTTTTCTTCTTCGATCCTGGATCCTAAAGCCCACGGACTACCCCGCTCGGGGACGGTCAAGCCTACGGGCTACCCCTACTCGGGGACTGTCGCCCGATAAAAATAGGGACGACCCAGGCTACCGAATCTCGAAGGCACCAAACCTACTACGAGGTGCCTGAATATAAAAGGCTACGACCACCCTAAAAATGGCTCGGAGATGTCCAAAGTCTGTGACCAGAAAGTAAGGACCTTACGAAAAATCAAAACATATTAAATGGTTACATCGGCAAAAACACCATCTACAAACACTTAAGCATCATAAAAACCTTAGGTCTCGCCGAGGGTTCTAATCCATAAGTAAACCAAAGTTGCATCGATGTCGGGCTCCGTTCAAACCTCCGAAAACCAGATGCTTCGAAACTACGTCTGATCTTATGTTAAGGCATTAAAAACAGCATGCAAATATAAATTTCAAGTAGATGCTGGAAAATTAAAGACACGATTTTGCCAGAAAGGAGAAAATTTTATATACTCCAATATATATTTACAAAGGCACGATAGAACGGACTTAAAATAAACTAAAAAAAACACATGAGGAAAAATTAGAAAAGTACTAAGGCATCTACGCTTGGTCTTCACTTGGGCCCGAATCGTCGCCAAAATCGTCGGAGCCTTCGGTACCTTCAAGCTCATAGAGCTCCTTTTCCTCGACCTTGAGCCTCCTAGCTTCTTCAATCTCGGTCGATGGGTCAAAACCTCGGGCATGGATCTCTTCGAGGGTCTCTCTCCGGGATAGCCACTTTATGTACTCAGTCTTTGTATTTAAGCAGGTATCGACTACCTCCTCATCAACATCATATCGGGCCACTATTTCCTCGGCATCAGCAAAGGTTGCATCCAATTTAGACCTCAGTACGGCATATTCTTGTCCAGTTCCGCGACTACCGAGCTCACTGTGCTTGGAGATCATCATTTAGCCGAGACCACTTACCATCTTTGTCCTTCGCCACCCGGAGTTGGTTCTCGGCTGATGCTAGCTCCACTTATGCAACTTACCTCTCCGTAGCCAACATGTCCATCTTTCCCTTCCGCACTTCGGTGTTGGCCTTGACCTCATCCATGTCAGCCTGAAGCTGGTCGATAAGGGCTATCTTCTCTTAGACCTGCAAAGTTATTTTGTTAGTCACCACGACTAGTTGTTCGTTTTTAGCCTCAAAGATCTTTATCTTCTCAACCAAGTCGGCATTTTCCTGCTTCAGGGTCGAGGCCTCCTTTTGAGCTTTTTCCAGCTCGGCCTAGAGAATCGTGTAATGATCCGACAAGTTGTTTTGAGTGGTTTATCCCGATACCCTAAATTATGATTCCTTTATGCTATATTATGGTTATTTTACTTTCCAAATTTGTTGGTTTTGGTTTCAGGTGAGTTTCAGAGTGAAATAGGACACAATCCCTAAGTTGGAGGTTTAAGTCATAGGAGTTGACCGTAATTTGACTTATGTGAATATGAGTCCAGAATGGAGTTTTGATGGTTCTAATAGCTCCATATGGTCATTTTGGTCTTACGAGCGTGTTCAGATGTTGAATTGGAGGTACGTAGGTCATTTCTGCATGAATTGGCGAAAGATGGAAAAATGAAAGATTTTGGAAAGTTTGACCGAGAGTTGACTTTATTGATATCGGGGTCGGATCCCAATTCTGGAAGTTGGAATAGTTTCGTAATGTAATTTTTGACCGTGTGCAAAATATGGAGTCAATTAGAGTTATTTTGGCATGAATCAATGTTGGTTTCAAAATTTGGAATTTCATAGGTTAATTTAGGTTGCGATTCGTAGAATTAGTGGTTTTTGATGTGATTTGACGCTTAGAGCGTGTTTGTATGATGTTTTTGAACTTCTTGGTATGCTTGGTTGAGGACCAAGGGGCCTCTGGTGTAGTTTGGACCATGTTCGATGCATTTCAGATCATTGAGGAATTGTTGAAATTCTGGTTTCCTCTGATGCGATCGCAAAAGAGGGGCCGTGATCGCAAAGCTCTGAGATTGGCAGGAGTGGGTTGGTGCTATGCAATTGCGAGATGGCTTATATGATCGCGAAGCTTGGAAGGTCAGTGCATCGCGAACACGTAAGTGGCGCCGCGTTCGCGATGAAGGAAGCAGAGGCCTGAGATATGGATGCATTGCTCTATGTGGCCGCAAATTGGTTCATGCGAATGCGTAGCTTTGGAAAGTTTCTCACCGCGTTTGCGACCAGTCTTTCGCATTCGCGTATAAAGTTTTCGAGATGATGGAGTTTTTTTACTTTGCGATCGCGAAGGGAATTTTGCGATTGCGATGTGTAAATCACTAGCAACAGACTTAAGTTTCTAAATCAAGGGTTTATTCCATATTTCAAATTTTGGACTTTGAGAGCTGGCTAAGAGGCGAAACTTTGAGGGATTTTCAGAGAGATCATTGGGTAAGAATTCCTAACTCGTTTTTGGTTAATTCACTTGAATGTATTGTTAATATCATCATTTAATTAGTGTTTTGGAGTTGGAAATTGGGGAAAAGTGGTAGAACTTCTTGTTGTTGACTCCGACGGCTCGAATCGAGCCAAAACTAATTGTTTTGAATTAGTTTCCTGTAGCTCTATTTATATTATGAAATTGTTTTGGCTAGATTCGATCTGTCAGAGTTGGAAAATCGACGGAAAGGCCTTCTAGTTGATTGATTTAGCGTGGTTTGAGGTAAATGGCTTGCCTAACTTTGTGTGGGGAAATTAAACCTTAGGATTGGTTTGAAAGCCGTGTATGCAAGGTGACGAGTGCGTACATGGGTTAAATGTGGAAAATTCTGGTTTTAGCTATGTTGATCCCTTTTCATGCCTTAATTGAGTTATCTTAACATGTTGTTGCCATCATTTTTAGTCTAATTTCTCATGCCTACTTGTCTTATCTCTTATTTGCTAATTGACCTACATGTTTAGTTGAGGTACTTGTTTCTTTTATTCCATATTCATTATTTGACTGTTGAATTCTTTACTGGAATATCTTGTTGTTGAATTTGGTATTGAGTTGCAAAGGCCATGATTCCTATTGATGCAAAGTGTTAAGTTATGAAATATCATTTTATTGAGTTACTCTCTAATTGTTATTGTTGAGACTTTGTGTACATTGTGGTTGAGCTGTAGACTCCTTATTATGAAATTTTGTTATTGTTTGGATTTTTTCTGGCAAGTTGTGATATTGGTCACTTGAGGTGCGAATTGTGATACGTGGTGATATTAGTACACATGCGGTGGTATAAGATATGGGTGTTAAAATGCATGTGGTGAGGTAAAGTGAGCTTGATACACGTGGCTAGTAGGGAAAATACTAGAATCCATGCGGTATGATAAAGTGGGCTAAATTTATGTTTATAGTATGAAATTGATTTGGCTAGATTCGAGCCGCCGGAGTTGGAAAATCGAGGGAAAGGCCTTCTAGTTGATTGATTTTGGCGTGTTTGAGGTAAGTGGCTTTCCTAACTTTGTGTGGGGAAATTATCCCTTAGGATTGATGTTGTTTGTGATAATTGTGATATGTGAAAGCCGCGTATGCAAGATGACGAGTGTGTACACAGGCTAAATATGGAAATATCCGGTTTTAGCTAATTCAGATGCAATTTGGGACGAAAGGGCGCAAATTGGAGTGAAATTGGGAATAAAAAGGCGAAGTTGAAATTTGAGGGCCAGAGGCAGCGTGGGGCGCTGCATGTGGCGCAATTTACAAATTGTTCAAATGGCTGAGCGCCAGGGCCAGCGCCCCACACTGTCCTGGATGCTCAAAACGCAAAGTGTCCAATTTCGATTAGGGCTTGGCTATTTTGACCCCAAGACGCCCCAACTCATATAAAAGTCAACCAAATCCTATTTTGAAATGAGAGACGCTACTTTGGAGAATTAATACATACGAGAAACATCCAGGAGCGGAGAGATCTCAGTTTTATTCATATTTACTTAGTAATTTCAATTATCCAACACTTATGAAATTGTTTGCTATTATCACGAGTGGCTAAAACCCATAGTTCTAGGGTTGTGATTTATCCATGGATATTGTTGTTTAACATTGACTTAACCTTGATTACAATTTACTAATATATGGTTGTTTCTTTAATTCTGCGATTAATTGCTTAATTGTCTGGCCAACAGTTAGGTTCTATGTACTATCTATGCTATGCTTGGGAAAGCAGTGTTTAGATTAGATAAGAATTAAAGATAGCACGATCTTAAATCTTAGGGTGAGGGGGCAGATTTGTGGTTAGGATAGGAATATACCTAGTCACCGTGCTTAATTAAATATCATAATGTTAATGCGTTCATGATAGATTGATTCCATAGGAATATAAGCGTTAATCTATTTTGGATAGGCGAGTAGTACTTCGGGAGAAGGCTATGAGAGCAAGTGTTTGATTAATTAACAACCATAAGTGAATTGTATGAAAGAGAGAATTAACTAGAACACAATAGGATTAATTAGAAACCCAGGAATATTTGTCTCTACTGAATACACAAAAATTATTTTGCTACTTGATATTTTAGTTGCTTCTTAGAATTATAGTTTAGTATAATGACATTCTTGAACTCGATTTTTTCTTGACTGAATAACAATCTTGGTGAATTTAGTGGGTAGTTGATACAAGTCTCTGTGGGTTCGACACTCGACTTATCATTTCTTTACTTGTACGATCACGTATACTTTCGTGTGCGTTTGGGAGCAACATTTTTTTGCACCCTCGTCGGGGACTTGAATATTGACTACTTTCTAGTTTTGCTTTAATTTTTTATTTCCTCAAGTTTAACGATACTTAATTGTTGATCTGATCTCAGGAACTTTGATTGAATGCATATGGTCAGATGCTAGGACAGACTCAAATACTTTGATCCCGAACCTGAGAGAACATTTCATAGGAGGTTGACGGAAGAAAAGGATACAAATAATCTTCAGGCACTCATTCAATTTCCTGTGAACATGGCAGAGGAACAACACATGGATGTTCAGGAGGTGGCGATGCCCAGAATTGCTAACGTCACCTCCAGCATTGTGAAGCTCATAATCACTAGGCACTTTGAGCTGAAACAGAGCATGATCCAGCTACTTCATGCGAATGGGAAGTTTATGGGTCTTCCACACGAGGATCCACAATATCATATTCTGAATTTCTTGGAGATTAGTGATACTTACATCTTTAATGGGGTCACTCTAGACTATGTGAGGCTTACACTTTTCCCATTCTCTCTGATGCGCAAAGCAAAGCGATGGCAGAAGGCAGAACCAACTAATTCTGTTACATCATGGAATGATCTGGCAAGGAAATTTCTGGCAAGGTTTTTCCCTTCAGGCAAAACTGGGAAGATCAGAAGTGAGATAGTCACCTTTAAATGGAAAGCGATGGATTCCATATACTCATCTTGGGAGAGGTTCAAGGGGTTTCTCAGAGATTGTTCTCATCATAATCAGACAAACATAGTGTTAGCTCACACTTTCATAGAAGGGCTACATCCTGAGACAAAAATTGTGGTAGATGCTGCAGTTGGAGGTCAAGTGTTGGAGAAAAGCTTTGACAAGATATATGCATTATTGAACAAATTCTCCAAAAGCAATCTAGATTGGCAAGGAGAGATAGGCAGACACACAGTGTAAAAGTCTTCAGGGATTCTTGAGTTAGATTTCGTCTCGACATTATCAGCACAGATTTCTACACTGACCAACCAAGTCAATTAGATGACCTTGGTTATTAACAAGCAACAAGCTCAACCAGTGCAACAGGTTCAAGTGTTTTGTGAAGTATGTGGAGAGGGTCACTCGAGCTACTTATTCCTAGTTAATCCAGAGTCTATATGCTTTGTGGGTAATGCAAATAGGGGCCAGATCAACCAATATGGGAACACTTAAAATCCCAACTAGAGGAACCTCCCAAACTTCTCTTGGGGTGGAAACCAAGGTACTCAAAATCAATACCAACCACAAGCACCTCAACAAAAATATAGCCCACCTCAATATGAACAACAAGCGAGTTCAACAAGTCACCTTGAGGAAATGATGAAGAAATTGATGGCTGATCAGCAAGCCCAAGCCACAGCAATGAGAAATATGGAGCGTCAAATAAGACAACTTGCGAGTGCCCAAAATACTCGACCAGTTGGAGATCTTCCAAGTGATACTAAGGCTAATCCTAAGGCATCTATTAATTCTGTCTCATTGAGGAATAGGAGACAATTCGAAGAAGTCCAATCGAAAAATAGAAAACAAGTAACCTTTAATGAGAAACCGACCACTATAGAGTCAGAATAAAAAAAATCAAAGGAGTCAGAGAAGCCAGTTGAAGAGGCGGTGGCTGAGCAACCACCACCATTAGTTTCGAGACCACCACCTTCGTTCCCTCAAAGATTGTAGAAAGTGAAGGATAATGCCGCGTTTAAAACGTTTCTTAATATTTTGAAGCAGGTGCAAATAAATATTCAACTGGTAGACATCCTGCAAGAAGTGCCCAAATATGCAAAATACATCAAGGACATAGTGGCAAATAAATGGAGGCTGACTGAATTCGAGACAGTGGCACTCAGTGAGGAATGTAGCTCTAGAATCCAAAGCGATCTACCTAAAAATTTGAAGGATCCGGGTAGTTTATCTCGACTGGTAAGCATGAAGTCGGGCAAGATTTGTGTGATCTTTGAGCGAGCATCAATATAATGTCGCTATCTGTGTTCAGACAGTTGGGTTTGGGTGAGCCACGCGCAACAACGATAATCTTACAGTTGGTTGATCGCTCCCTTGCTCATCCAGAAGGAGTAATTCAAGATGTGTTAGTTCAAGTGGGTTCTTTCATATTCCCTGTTGATTTCATTATCTTGGACTATGAGCCTGATCAGGAAGTCCCATTATTTTGGGGCGTCCATTCTTAGCCACAGGATGAGCTATTACTGATGTATGCGAAGAAAATATGACGATGAGCGTAGGTGATCAAGTGGTGGTATTTAATGTGTACAAATCACTCATATTGCCAGCCCACTATGAAGAGCTATCCGTGATTTCTATAGTGGAAATCAATGCTATGTCATTGGTGCCTTATATGAGCCCCATAGATCCTCTTGAACGAGATTTAATTGGGAATGAAGAAGACATTGAAGATAAGATGATGGGCGAAATTGAACAAGTACTTAATAAATCTTGCAATTATGTCGGTGGGTTTGGGAAGTTTGAGGAGTTCGGAAAGCCTGTTACTATAACCCTTCCTAAGCCATCTATTCAGGAATCTCTAATGCTAGAATTAAAGCCCCTTCCAGCACATCTACGCTATGCTTACTTGAGGAACTCTGAAACATTGCCAGTAATTATCTCGTCCAGCCTGACTAATGTACAAGAAGAAAAATTGCTCAGAGTACTTCGCGAGCATAAAAAGGCTATAAGGTGGACCATTGCTGACATCAACAGATTCAGTCCATCGTTTTGCATCAATAAATTTTTTTCGGAAGATGGACACCGCCCCAGTTTTGAGAAGCATAGGAGATTCAACATCATGAATGAAGTCGTGAAAAAGGAAGTAATTAAGTGGCTCGATGCAGGTATCATCTTTCCCATCTCTGACAACAACTGGGTAAGCCCAGTACAATGTGTGCCTAAAAATGGAGGGATGACTATGGTTGAGAGTGAAAAAAATGAGCTAATTACTACTCACACTGTGATGGGGTGGAGAGTTTGTATTCTTTACAGAAATCTCAACAAAGCAACCCGCAAGGACCAGTTCCCACTTCATTCATTGACCAGATGTTGAACAGATTAGCAGGGCTGATTATTATTGCTTCCTTGATGGTTATTCGGGGTACAACCAGATCATCATATGCCTAGAGGATTAGGAGAAGACCACTTTTACTTGTCCTTATGCCACTTTCTCCTTCAAGAGAACGTCGTTTGGTCTTTGTAATGAACCAGCAACTTTCGAGAGATGCATGATGGCTATTTTCACTGACATGGTGGAACATTTTGTGGAAGTATTTATGGATAATTTTTCAGTCTTTGGATCTTTTTATGATGATTGTTTGAAGAATTTGAGCAAGGTTTTGGCCTGTTGTGAATAAACGAATCTGGTATTGAATTAGGATAAGTGACATTTTATGGTGTAGGAAGGCATCGTGTTGGGTCACAGAGTGTTCAGGAGTGGCATTGAAGCTGATAAGGAGAAGGTGGAGGCGATTGAAAAATTACATCCACCCATTTTTGTGAAGGGTGTCTGGAGTTTCTTGGGACACGCAGGATTCTATTGACTCTTTATTAAAGATTTTTCTAAAATTGCTACTCCTTTGTGAAGGTTTCTTGAAAAAGATGTGACTTTCAATTTTGACGACACCTGCTTGAAAGCATTCGAAGAGCCCAAAAAAGAAGTTGTTGGTTGCCCCCATTATTGTCGCACCGGATTGGTCCTTACCATTTGAGCTTGTGTGTGATGCAAGTGACCATGCTATTAGGGAAATGCTAGGCCAGAGGAAGGACAAAATATTTTATTCCATCTACTATGTGCGTAAGACTCTTGGTGATGCACAACAGAATTAGACCACCACTGAAAAGGAGTTGTTAGTTGTGGTGTGGGCCTTTGAGAAATTTCGGACATACTTGGTGGGAACAAAAGTCATAGTCCATACCAATCGTGCAGCAATCAGGTATCTATTTACAAAGAAGGAATCTAAGGCTAGATTAATGCACTGGGTTTTGTTGTTGCAGGAATTTGATGTGGAAATACGAGATCGAAAGGGCCTGGAGAACCAAGTAGCTGACCATCTATCAAGGCTAGAAAATCACGACCACGTGGAGGAGGGTGTCCAAATTAAAGAAGTATTTCCCGATGAGAAACTTTTTGCTATCACCCATGACCCTTCCCCATGGTACGCGGACTATTGAATTATCTGGTGAGCGGGGTACTTCTCCTGAAATTAAATCTGAAGCTAGAAAAAGGTTTCTACATGATGTGAACTTCTACTATTGGGATGAGCCATAATTGTACAAGCAATATGCTGACTAAATGATGAGGAGATGCATACCGGAAAAGGAGGTCAAACTAGTGTTGTATGATTGTCATGAATCACCCTATGTGGACCATTATGGAGGCGATAGAACAGCTGCAAAGGTATTACAGTACGGTTTATTTTGGCCAACATTATTCAAGGACGCCCATGCATTTGTTAAGAGGTATGACCAGTGTCAGAGAACATGAACAGTCACAAAGAGGCATGAGATGCCTTTGAATAACATCCTGGAGGTTGATATTTTTGATGTGTGGGGGATAGATTTTATGGGACCCTTTCCATTGTCTAGAGGAAACAAATACATTTTGGTAGCAGTTGACTACGTGTCAAAATGGGTAGAGGCGATCACATTGCCAACGAATGATACCATGGTGGTAGCGGCGTTCGTGAAAAAAACATATTTTCAAGGTTTGGGACTCCACGTGATTTGATTAGTGATGAAGGGACACACTTTTGCAATCGGTTGTTGAATAACCTTCTAGGTAAGTATGGAGTCCTCCATAGAGTTGCGATGGCATATCATCCTCAAACAAGTGGACAAGTTGAGGTGTCTAATATAGAAATAAAGAAAATTTCAGAGAAGACAGTGAGTGTGAATACAAAAGATTGGGCTGCAAAGTTAGATGATGCCTTGTGGGCATATAGAACTGCATAAAAAACACCAATTGGGGCGTCACCGTATAGTCTATTTTATGGGAAGGCATGTCACTTGCCTATTGAACTTGAACACAAAGCATATTGGGCCAGTAAGAAGTTACATATGGACCGTGAAGCCGAGGGTGAGAAGAGACTCTTGCAGTTGAATGAGTTAGAAGAGTTCAAGCTCCACTCTTATGAAAATGCTAAGCTTTACAAAGAAAAGACAAAAAAATGGCATGACAAGCATATCAAACCACGACATTTCGATCCAGGGCAACATGTATTATTGTTCAATTCTAGATAAATCTATTTCCTGGGAAGTTAAAATCGAGATGGTCAGGCCCGTTTGAGATAGTGAGAGTCACTCCTTATGGTGCAATTGAGTTGCGAGCTTTGAGTGGTGAAATAAAATTTTTGGTGAATGCACATAGAGTAAAGAATTATTGGGGAGGAATAATTGATCGTGAGAAGACCAAAGTTGTACTCGTTGAAGAGTAAGCGAGATTCTGCGTCGTACCGTGAAGTTAAATAAGGCGCTTGTTGGGAGGCAACCCAATTTTTATTGCCTTCGTAACTTAATTTATTTTTATTTTTTCTTCTATTTAGAGTAGACTAATTTTTTTTTTGTAGTTGTAGTTGTAAACATACTAGGTGGGAATGATATGGGGGTGTGTATAATATACGTATTGAGTGCTCGGGTAGGAGGAATAAAAAAATAAAATAATATAAAATAAAAAATTTACGATTGGGCGCCCAGGCTAGCGCCCCACGTTGCCTGGGGCGCACTTTACAATGAGGTCCAAGTCCCCAACGCCAACCCCAGCATGGGGCGCTGGGCTTGGGGGTCGGAGGTAAGTATATATATTTTTTATTTTATTTTCGTTTGTATTTTAATAAATTACCCAACCCAAATTACCCAACCCAATTACCAATATACACACAACCTAACCCATAACCAATTAACCAAATCCACCCCCACCTAAATTAAAATAGCTAAGACCCAAAACATCTCTTTCTGTCACAAAACAAAAAAGACGAGCACTGCTCGTCTCTCTTTCTTCTTCCTCGTTTTTGTTTTCCCTCAACGCTCTCAAATTCTTTATTTCTCAATTTAATCTCAAGACTCAAGGTTATGTTTTTCTTTGTATCTCTTTTCTTGTATTTTGAAGTTTCTTAGTGTAATTTTAGTATTCATTCTCCAACAACCCCCAATCCTCTAGGTTTCTTAAACATACTTTGATGTTATTGTGGGTGACCTTAGGGTACACGAAATTTGGTGAAAACTTAGTTGTGAATTTGTGTTTGAAGTAGTAAACTATAATTCCCTCTACTTCATGTAAATTTAGGAGGGCCACCTTGTTACACCATCGTTGAAATAAAAGAAGCTAAATTGATGCCCACAAGGTGTTTGCTAAAATACCTAAGAGAGTAAAATTAAACTCAGTGAAGTCTGAGTAGCCGAGTTAGTTGTGTGATGTTTGGGGAAGTGTGGGGTGTTTGAGGGGAGTTGTATCATGTTGTAAACTCTTGTAAGCCATAGTTAGTGTACTATATTAGTGTCGTAATGTAAACTTTAGCTTTGTGTGCTTGCATCATAGTGAAGTTACGTCCATGGTAGACTACTTGAATTGTCTGGCATAGGGATGTCTGAGTACCTATAGTCTTGTGATGACACATTGGTGCATGTTGAGCCAATATCGTGATTCGATTATATATAGCCTTCGGTTTAAGTGTGGATTCATCTTTCCCTCTCACGATGACCTTAGGTGAATTTTCTTGATTCATTCTCATCTTTGTGTTTATCGTGTGTAGGTTGCTATGGATTGTGACGGTGCCTCCAAAGGAAAAGGGGTGGGGAAATCCTCCACTACTGCTCCCCCTCCAAAGAAACGCAATCAAGGTGAGAGTTCTTCTCGGCAAGCTAAGGGAAATCAAGTTGCTAGCGAGTTGATGAGGCCACTAAGGCCTCGGGCGGAACTAGTTCAAGATGACGCCATCAAATGGCATGATACTTTTGTTCCATATGGGAGATATGCCTCCTAAATGGGAATTAATGTAAATGCCTTAAAACGGAACTTCCCAGATGTACTTTCCAGGTTGATTGAAAAGAAGTTGGATAAGCTCCTCGAATGTCCGGGCCCTGAAAATCTGAGCATGGTACGAGAATTATATGCCAACTGGAACGAGGGTATAGACAAGTCAAAGGTCAGAGGAAAAGGATATTCTAATGGATATGGAAGCCTTGTGTCATTTCTTGGGAGTTGATAGCCCTATTCCACGGAGGCTACAAAAGTTTTTCAAAAGTCCATGCTACCAGGCTATACTTCATACACTTTATGGAGTTGACTCTAATGCGAAGTTTGACGCGTACTAATGGAAACACTCACCTTGAGATGCTACAGTTCGACTTCAACAAGACGGCCACGGTATGGCAGAACTTTGTGCAGGCGAGATTAATGCTCGTTGAGCATAACAACGAGTGCATTCGAGCTCGAGTGTGCGTGATCTACTTTCTGATGACCAGGTGACCTCTAAATGTGGGTGAGCTCATTCTTGGAGAAATTGCCCGCACCCCTTTTAGAGGGAGGATCAAAAGGTTTTTTTTGGAAACATCATGACATAGTAAATGCTATCTCGTGGGGTACCGGATTACCCTGGCTATGATGAGATAGTGGAGGCTCCCACGGCATTACTAGACATCACATCCCTGCTAGAGTCCACATCCAAGCTCACCTAGGCTGCTAGGAATGAGAGGGACGAAAATTTCAATAGGTATCCTTACAATTCCATCAATGTTATAATGAGCAGGCTAGGGGTGTCCGATGAGGAACGCATGCACTTGTGAAATGATATCTCCAGTTCTTTAAAGAAGATGTTGGGCATAGCACCATGCAGTCCCGTTCATCCGTCTGAGGATGAAAAGACTCACAAGGGGTTTGGTGATGAGGATGCAGATGATGATGAAGTTACGGGACCAATGGATTTGGTACCCTTAGATGATGATGATGAGCCCATAGTCGCAGCTGGTGGGCATCCTGAGGAAGCAGACTCCGACTAGCAGGGAGTGCTTTCTTTCCACCTTACTATGTTTTGAATTTATTATGCATCGGGGAATATACATTGTTTAAGTGTGGGGTGGGGTAATACTCTTTGACTTGACTTTTAATTGTAAAAAGTGTTATTATTTTGTTTTTTAATTTATTACCTTTTAGATTAGTTTAAGACTAACATAGTCTAATTAGCTTAAAAAACAAAAATTGAAAAAACAAATTAGAAAAAACTCAGATTTTTCCCGACGATGGATCTGTTAGACAATTTTCTTGAGGGATCAAAGTCCGATTAAAAACACCAAAAAGATTTTCTCTTGTTTTTAGGATAGTTAGGTAGTATCCCTTGGTTTTTCTTTGGACGCCGGTTCTTTTCCAAGGGTGTAGCTCGAACCGGGTGTTTTGTTTTATTTTTTTTAGGAGTAGGATAAGGGAGAAAACTGAGGTGCTCTGAGGTAATGATTGACATGATTAGTGTTGGTGAATTAAGTTATGGCATGCGCTATGTCTTCTTGAATATTTGATTTGAACTGTAACGCCCAAGTAAAGTAAGTAGCCTACTCTTTGACGCCTTTTTCTCATTTGGTTGACTTGTATACCACCTAGTGCATTGTTGCTTAAAAATTCTCAACTTGCTATGCTTGCTTTACTTGAGAGTCGCACAGATCTGTCTTGAGTGAGTCAAGTGCCATGTGTGTGTAAGGATTTTTGATATTTTATGCTATCTTGTGTAGTCTAGAACTTGCCCTGTGTGTTAATCAACGTGAAATCATTAAGTTGTGCTAGTCTAGTAGATGGCATAGGCAATTCTCGATTGATCATAGATGTGCTTGCACATAAAAATAAAATTTTCCTTTTGTTAGTCCCTTTTGAGCCTATAGAACTTTTTTTTGGCACCCACATTACAAGCCATAGCCCTATTTTGTTCTTAATGTGAGATTGTTGAACCTTTACCTCCTAAGGCACTTAGTCGCTAAAAGAAGTAAAGTGAGTGATTTGGGGAGTAGCTTTTGAGTGGAACCATGGAAGGGCTTGGTACACTAAAGTTGAAATCAAAAGTCACTAGTCGATGAACTTTAATATGCGGAGTGTGTGTAGAAGAAAGAAAAAAGATGCAAGAAACAAAATGATAGTCAAAGTATGTAGAAAAATTACAGACCTTCCAAGCTTATTAATTCATGCTACTGGGAGTATAGAGAAGCTTAATTTAAATGAGGGATATATTTTATATGGGTGGTGGAAAGTGAATTGATTGAGAAGAATATGTGCACAAATTGTGAGTATAGCATATTAAAAGTGCTTAGGAGGATTAGTCACTATTCCCAAATGCATCCTACCCGTCCCTTAGCCTATGTTACAACCTTAAAGTCCTAATTGATCATAGATTTGGCTAGCTTAGATTAGTAGAGATGTACACTATGGGCAAGCTTATGGTAAGACCACGGGATGCTCATGAATTCTTTGTGAGAGTGAGTAATTTTATTCAATTGTGAGATGTCCTCAATTTACGTTCAATGACATATTTGAATGTATGGACTACTTTTATATTCACTCTTTTGTTTGTGGTGAGGGAGCACTTGGTCTCATGATGGATTGGTGATGTTGTACACTTTCTTTTGTTGGGTGAGTGCGTGAGTTGAGGATGCTTAGTGGTAACGAGTTGTCTCTTGAGGTAAGGTGATTGTGGAGAGGTTACTTGAGTTGGTTGAATAGCATTGTGTATACATGGGCTAGCTTAAAAACGGAAAGAATGTGAAATGCGTGTGTTCATGCTTAATTGCCGATATTGATCATAGTCCAAGAGTAGGATGTTTGACTGAATTAATGGTGAAGTACTCTTCCATAGTGATAGGTTTTTTTGGGGGTTAATATAGTTCCATTGCTCGAGGACGAGAAAGAGTATAAGTGTGGGGTGTTGAAAATCAACTTATGTATGCATATTTTGATATATATATTGCCTCACATTTTGCTCACGTCTTGACGATTTGAGATGTATAATATGATGATTTGTGCTAATTTGTGGTATTTCTATGTGTAGGAATCATTCAGATGCAATTTGGGATGAAAGGGCGCGAATTGGAGCGAAATTAGGAAGAAAAAGGCGAAGTTGAAATTTGAGGGCCATAAGCAGTATGCGGCGCTGCCTGTGGCACAATTTACAGATTGTTCAAATGGCTGAGCACTAGGGCCAGCGCTCCATGCTGACTTGGATGCTCAAAACACAAAGTCTCCAGTTTTGACTAAGACTTGGTATTTCGACCCCGAGATGCCCCCAACTCATACAAAAGCCAACCAAAACCTATTTTGGAAAGGGAGACGCTACTTTGGAGAAACAATACGCACGAGAAATATCTGGGAGCCGGGAGATCTTAGTTTTATTCATCTTTACATAGTATTTTCAATTATCCAACACTTATGAAATTGTTTGCTATTATCATGAGTGGCTAAACCCCATAGTTTTAGGGTTGTGATTTAGCCATGAATATTTTTGTTTAACGTTGACTTAACCGTTATTACAATTTACTAATATATGGCTGTTTCTTCAATTCTGTGATTCATTGCTTAATTGTCTGGCCAACAGTTAGGTTCTATGTACTATCTATGCTATGCTTGGAAAGCCGTATTTAAATTAGAGAAGAATTGAAGAGAACACGATCTTAAATCTTGGGGGGGGGGGGGGGGGGGGGNATATACCTAGTCACCATGCTTAATTAAATATCGTAATCTTAATGCGTTCATGATAGATTGATTCCATAGGAATATATGTATTAATCTATTTTGAATAGGCGAGTAGTACTTCGGGAAAAGGCTATGAGTGCAAGTGTTCGTAATTAGCTACCATGAGTGAATTGTACGAAAGGGAGGGTTAACTAGAACACAATAGGATTGGTGAATCGATCACAACCCTGGAATATTTGTCTCTACTAAATACACAACAATTATTTTTCTACTTGATAATTTAGTTACTACTTAGAATTATAGTTTAGTATAATCACATTCCTGAACTCGATTTTTGCTTGACTGAATAACAATGTTGGTGAATTTAGTGGATAGTTGTACAAGTCTCTGTGGGTTCGACACTCGACTTATTATTTTATTACTTGTAAGACCACGTATACTTGCGAGTGCGTTTGGGAGCAACAATGTACATGGGCTAAATGTGGAAATTTCCGATTTTTGCTATGTAGATCCCTTTTCATGCCTTAATTGAGTTACCCTAACATGTTGTAGCCATCATTTTAGTCTAGTTTCACATTCTTACTTGTCTTATCTCTTATTTGCAAATTGACCTACATGTTTAGTTGAGGTACTTGCTTCTTTTATTTCGTATTCATTATTTAACTGTTGAATTCTTTACTTGAAATTACTATTCTTGGAATATCTTGTTGTTGAATTTGGTATTGAGTTGCAAAGGCCGTGATTCCTATTGAGGCAAAGTGTTAAGTTGTGAAATATCACTTTATGGAGTTACTCTCTAGCTGTTATTGTTGACACTTTGTGTACATTTAGGTTTAGTCGTGGACTCCTTATTATGAAATTCTATAATTGTTTGGTATTTTTATAGAAAGTTGTGATATTGGGAACTTGAGGTGAGAATTATGATATGTTGTGATATTAACATGCCTACGGTGGTATAAGGTCTGGGTATTGAAACGCATGCGGTGAGATAAGGTGGGCTTGATAAGTGTGGATAGTAGGGGAACTACTAGAAGCCATGTGGTGTGATAAGGTGGGCTAAAATCCGGGATGCTATTTCGGGAATAATAATTTTCAAACTAAATGTAAAGGCTCCCGCGATGATATAATTAAAGATTGTGATTTATTTTGTGAGTTGAGACTATGAGGCGGTACCGCAATAGTGTCTCTTGTTGACATTTCCCCATTCTTTTATACTTTTTTGATCGTTGTTTCCTTAACATACTATTAATTATCTTTCTCCGTGTTGCACTATTTGCTTAGTTCTGTGTAGCTAACCTTGTTATGTTATTCGTTGTTTCAATTTCATTACTGTCATTATTATACTGCCTACATTTGTTCAGTCTTTTATTATTTTCAATAGGTCTCTGACCTGACCTTGTCACTACTCTACCACAATTAGGCTTGACACTTACTGGGTGCGCTCTTCTGCACATCTTTTTGTACATATCCAAGCACTTCTTATTAGCCTAGACATTAGTTGGGATTCTACTGCAGAGACTTCAAGGTATACCTACCAGCTTCTGCAGACCTCGGAGTCCCCCTCTCTCTAGATATATTATTTCTTTATCCTCTATATATAAACATGATGTATATGATTGTCTAGTATTCATACTTAGAGCTTGTGACTTGTATTACCCCGGGTTTCGGCATTTGTATATGCTGAGTCGTAACATTGTTTTTATATAGCTGTTGAGTTTGAGACATATATATATATATATATATATATATATATATATATATATATATATATATATATATATATATATATATATATATATATATATATATATATATATATATATATATATATATATATATATATATATATATATATATATATATATATATTGTTATTTCAATTATTCCTCATGTTGTTAGTCTTACCTAATCTTAGAGACTTTCATGACGTCCTCTAGAGGGCGGGGTCGTGACAAATTCGGAGATCTTTGAGGGTCTCGTCCTGCTAATCACTAAGAGCGTTGTACATATCCTACTTCTGGACCTGCTTTATGAGCTCGAACTCGAGCTGGCTAATTTCCAAGCGTTATCAGAGGAAGCTTTCGTGGTGAAACACTGAAGCCTGAAAAATAATGAAGTTAGTAGAGGATGTCAAAAACCAAAGTGAGGTTCACGAAGGGGTACAAAGGGCTGACGCCTCACCCGGTTCAGCGCTTGTTGTGCCTCATTTAAGAGGATCGATGTGCCCACCTCATTCATCTTTGCCTGATCCTCCTCGGTCACCAGGCATTGAAGGTAGCTGGCTATTCCCACCAGAGCAGATAGGACCCGGGCATCCTCCGAGATTGTGAGAACGACCATACTCTTGCGCTCGGGTTCCACGCTCGAAGCAGGAAATTGCTTCACTAATTTTGGGCTCAAATTCGGCCCGGCCGCTCCCGATGGTACATCCTTCTTCGGAACCTCCAGGTGACCAAACCCGGAAAAATCCTCCAATGCGGCCATATCCATGATGTTGAAGAACATGTTGAGGGAATTGTATGGGATCTGCGCCACCTCGCTTGACTTCTCTTTGCCCCTTTGGGCCTCTTCGAGCATGTACTCGGTATAGGAGGGTGTCTCCACGATGTCAATTACATCGGCTACCTCCTTCAGGACAAGAGTGGTTTTCTATGGGGCCGCAACCTCCGTTTCTCCCTCTGGTTCCCGAGTGAGAGAGGGATCGACCTCATGGTCCTCTTTCTTGGTCGTCGCCTGCTCCCCCTCATTAAAGGACGACCCATAACAATAAAAAATTCACCATCCTTGGGATCGTCCCCTAATCCGGTAGAGAGAATCGAGGTCCGACACCCGAAATTTTGTGCTCTTTTTGGGCTTTCGGACCCGGATGGTCACCTTCTTCTTCTCCGCCTCTGCATCCGGAGAACCTGAGGACTTTCTTTTCTTATTTTTTTCTTCTTTTCCTACTTTGCGGCAGCCCCGAAATGGAGGATTCGGCAAGCGTGGACGGATCCTCGTCCTCGTCTAACGACCTAAGTTTGGTGTTCGTAGGCAAACCTATAATAAAAAAGATAAGGTTAGAACTGTTTAAGTTAAAAGTATGGTGGTAATTGTTCAGGAAAAATCCTCACCATGAGAACGGGCCACCCATTTCTTCGTCGAAAGCTTTCTCCATGCGCACTTGGAGTACGACATCTGATTGCAGATTTCCTCAATCTACTCCTTGAATCGGGGAATTGCATTAGGGACTGGGGCAACAACTGCACGATAACAAACATATGCAATGAGAAGGAATAAAAAGAAGTGAATACTCAAAGAAGACAATACTAACGAGATGCGTTCCACTTCTCGGGAAACGATAGAAACTCGGGAGGGATCAGATCTTCAGTTTTCACCTAAGCAACCTCCCCTGCCAGCCTCGATCTAGGTCCTCATCGATGCTCGAGAAAGGAACCTTGCTTGCTCGGTGAACAAGCTTGATCAGCCCCTCTTGGAAAATGTGGGCATTGTATAAGTGGAGTAGATGGTCGAGGGTGAACTGAGGGCTTCGGTATTGTTCACGAAATGTCGTAAGAGGATCACGATCCTCCAAAAAGACGGGTGGATTTACCCAAGGCATCGTACCTTTTGTAGAAAGCAAGTACTATGGGGTATACCAAGGTGAGCGTGAAAGGGTAACTGTAAACACATAAATACCCCTTCACATGAGTAGTGATGTTGTCATTGGGCCCGGGGAAGACCACATCCTTACCTTCCATTTATTGTCCGCTCGCACTATGGGTAGGGTTTTTTCAGTGACGAAGCATATATATATCTCCATGCTCAATCGCCTCGGTCCTGTTGACCAGAGGCCTTCTCGACGTTGAAGTCTCTTCCAATAGAGAAGGACCCATGTACGAAGCTCTTCATAGGGGGCTCCTGAGCCACTTCGGTAACGGCCGACATCTCTGGCTGTGTGGTAAGATGAAGGAGCGGCCTGCTGAGGTACTGACTTGGAGGTTTTTGCCATTGTAATCTGGGAAATATGAAAGTTTGAAGAAGAATATGAAGGTTTGAAGAAAAATATGAATATTTAAAGATTGTATGAAGGTATGAATGTCTAGGTTGAAGGTTCAAAGAAAATGTATGAAGATTGTAGATGAAGATATGAAGGTTTAAAGGGCAATGTATGAAGATATGGAGAAGTTAAAATTCATAAGAGAGTTCCAGGGTAAAATCTACAATCGGAAAGTGGAAGAAGTGACAAAGGTCGAAGCTTTTATATGGGAAAAACAATCAATGCACGACGTTTCACATTCGAAGGAAGCCAGCCGGTGACGGACACATGTCCGAAATTAGAACGACTCGACTGATGGGATATTTCGATTTACCCATAATCTCAGTTGTAATGTACGAAGGAAAGAAACAGGGTTCATCTAATGTTTCCCATCATTTTGGCAAGCCTAGTCTCCGGAAAACGAGGGAACTATCTGTATACTGGTAAAATCGGGGATAATGCATATCCCGATTTCCCAGTGAAGAAAACGGAAGAAGGGCATGGACGCACGACATTGAAATCGAGGATGGGATTTCTTCGTATCGAGATCCATGAAAGGTGAACAATGTGCTCATCATTGGGTCTGATAAAACGACGCGCTCCAGATGCAGGGCGAGTTCTAGGACCTCGAAAAACACGGTAAACAGTTACAACGACATATAGAGGGCCGTGATATTCACACACAACCAGATATCACAGCGCAAACCTTGCTCGATGTCGGTTATGGATCAGTAATTGACGAGAAAGGTAGATTTTTATCCTTTTTAGACTTATACTAGGGATGAAAGTCTCCTACTATATAAAGGAGAAGTTTTTATTTTGTAACACACATTGTAACACGCGAATCAAAGCAATACAAATTTATTTTTTGCCTTTTAGATACTATTAAAGTTCTTGTTCACTTAACTTGTTCTTCATTCACGACTGAGCTCGAATCAAGGACGAGGTCATTATTTGATCTATGTTCAGGCTTGGCCACAACGTTGCAATTGGTTTGATCGTTAGTTCGTCTTTAATTCATTTATCTAACATAGTTAAATGCTTATGTTGAATCAAATCGTGTATCCTTAAAATCGAGAACAAATTTATTTGTTATCCGATTTAAAGGAAAACACAAACATTTTAAGGCATGATGATCCTATCTAACTTATTAGCTATTCAACTTTTAAAATCCTTAACCACTTTCTTATAATTTAACTTTAAATAAATGACGTTGGAATAGTTTTTGTTATAAAAGTATTCTCAGTTATCAATCCAGTGAGAAACGAGCATAAGGGTCATTGGTTAAATGAGTTTTATTATTAAAAATAGGGTTTTAATATGACGCAGCGTGTCAAATTTTGTGGTATTTCAGTTTTTGAGTAAAAAAAACAATAGTTGGATAACTTTGTTATTAAAAAAAATATAAATAATTTTAATTAAATCTTATTATAAGTTAGGTGATCATTCAAGAAATTTCACCCAATAAATGATAGATAAAAGAAAGGTATATTGCTAAGTCCGTGGAGGGGACATTAGAAGAAAATAATGGGGCACATGTTCCGTAAAAAACCAGAGGATAGTGACCAAGGATTAGTAGTCAAACTGGCAATCCACGTACAACATATTCAAAAAGGTCTATTTTGTCGCTTTTCTCTTCATATTGAATTTGGTTAGACTTGAAAGATGTAGTCGTCATTGGGGCAGCTCTAGCAACTCACTGTCACTGTCCTCTGTCAAATTATGTCTTTCTTCAACCTTTCCCTTCATCCTTAGACTTCGAAATCTAATCCTGCTCTGCTTCCTCCGTTTCCATTGACTAGTTTCTCGACGTACGTGTATACCAAGATATATTGTATGTAATTTCGTAAAATATTATTAATATTATTAAATTAAAGTTTTGAATATATAATTACACTTAGAAAAATAAAACACAAATTTTTTGTGAATGATCAATATAGATCGTCGTATGGTGACTTATTTGTCGAAATCAAGATAACTGAATATCCACTAATTATGCAACAAAATATTGGAGGCTCATATTAAAACTTCTTAGGATGACAAAAGATGCTTTCAAGATTTTTTTTCAACTTATGAATATGCGATGATAATAAATTATAAGTATCTCCTGAATTCACATAGAAAAATAATTTAATATTAATTACTTATATTTTTTAAAATGTAATAAAGCTAAAGAAAGTCAATTATTCTTTAAGATATTGCACTAAACACACCTCTGTTTTCATACTCTAGCTAATATAATATCTATTAACCAATTTATTTTATTTCTCCAGCCATGTTTCTTCACAGTTTACATCTTTTATCTTAATTGAGTCGATGCAATATATTTATCCATCCTTTGCAATGTCATTCCCAATGATAATTTTTTCAATATAAAAATAAATATTACTATTTTTTGTGCATGATAAATAATGTAATATATGTGAATATGTACATATAAATGCACTTAGTAATAATTAATATGTGTGAATCTATGTACGTATAAATGCACGCGCAAACACAGACACCACACACATTATTATATATATACATGTGATAATTTTAATAATCGTGGAGTATAATATTATCAATAAGAGATAATTTTGTTAGTTTTAATTAATTTTTTAATTTACTCATGATTTGTCATGTTTAATTTTCATGCTCTAGATATAACATATACTTCCATCTTTTATATATTGTTTAACATTTTCCACTGGTGTAGTACATATTATCGTTAGTATATTATTCTATTTAGTAAAAACCTAAAATATTATAAATTATATGACCGAATAATCCAATTAATTTGTTAAACTATACAAAATACATTTATTTAGAATAGAATATTTTATAGTTGAGCATGAATCTATTGTGCTTGTCATTTTATGTTTGTGAAAATAGTTTACTGCATATTTGGACATGAATAAACTATATAGAAGATCATACTGTTAAAATTCTCTTTCAAGCATATTTCCAAACATTTGTAGGATATAATATGTGACATCCACACAATAAAATTACAAAATAGATTTAATTTTCAAATCCTAATATCCCATTTTCTCTGCGGTTACGATTACTTTTTCCTTTCTAATAAGCATTATCATGCTTGCTTATTTATTTTTCATGTTCCTCTACCAATCTACCTATATTGTTGTTGAAAAACATATATTATTTTAATATTTGGTGCAAAAAGCCAAACAAAAAGAATGTTGAAGTTCAGTTTGTTGGAAGTCTTCTCACTGAGTTCACTTAATATATACTTTTCATTTTTAATTTGTTTAGACTTTTGCTTTCATAAAAAGATGATATCTGAATGCATCCGAATATAGAATTAGTTGTGTGGTTATATACTTGGACAGGAAAAAAGGAGTAAATTTTAATCAAAAGGCTTAAGCAATATCTAAAACATTGTAGATAAACAAATATGATCCTTCTAAATAAAGTACTTCATATTAGATAATAACTTGAAAGTAAAATTCCTCATGAACTTATGCATGTAACTATAGAGTAAGTAAATTAATATTTAAGTTTAGCTATAGAACGAAAAGGCTAAATTTAATATTGACTAATTTATTCCTGAACACAACAAAAATATATTTCAAGAGCATCAGACAATAAATTATTTACCTTACCTTGTACATCAATTGTGTTTTGTAGAAATTGATAATTAAATAGTAGGTGAAGTTAAAAAATTACCCGATTTTTTGTCACGCTTTGTTGATTCATCACTCAGATTTTATCTAATTTTCTTTGCCCACATAATCACAAGTTTTGTAGACCATTGCATACATGCTTTTTATTCCTCTTCTTCGATTCCAAACTGATAAATAATGCCAAACAGGTGCAAAAAAAAAGAAAAAAAGAAAACCACCATATTCAAGGCAAACATAGAAGGTGCCATTCAATTTGTTGCAAAGATAACCACTGTTATTTACCAAATTTTGATAGTGTATTGAACTATGAATTTTGTAAGTGTCATGTTGAAAGGATTCATAGTATAAGTGTTGATGAAAGGGTGTGTTAATACTAAGTAGAATGACAAAGCCGTTGTATTTCTTCTTGTTCAGAATAAGTTAATCGGCATTTTGTGGCAACTCCTCGTAATTAGGGTTATTTAAATTAAAAAGATACTTAAATAAATAGGATGGTTATTTTAGTTAATTAACATATTTAGATAAATCAGAAGGATAATTTTGTAATTTAACTTTTAAGTTAAGAGCTTCCTACTTTTATAATACTATAGATATGACACAAGTTAATTGGATGTAAATTTAAGAAGGAATTTAAAAAATATTGTGATCTTAAATATATATAATATTTTTGTATTAAATATATTTGAAATTCATGATCTTAAATATTTCATAGCATTTATTCGATTATAAAATTTCTTATTAAAAAGTTTCAGATGTAAAAATATGTTTTTTTACTTAAAAATAATGCTAAAATAACACTATCACATAAATTGAAATCGAATCGAAAGATTATATATGTTATAGTGTCATTTGATTACTATGTACACATGTACTAGGTAAAAAGTTATTTTTACTATTTTGAAGCTCATGAATACAGACGCTAGTCGCAACCTAGGAACATAGACAAAATTGCTGATAAAAGGTTAGGGGTTTTATGATATAAAGCAATTTAGCAAAATAAAATAACAATAAGAAAAGTAAGATTAAGAACACTTTTAGTAGAACTCTTTTTTTTCTCTTTTTTGGTGTGTACTCTACCAATGTAAATTGTCATGCTTTTATAGGCAAGAAAAGATAACTTAAAATCTATCTTGAGTTGTACAAAGATAGATATGTTGTAGGAAAATCTATGTTCACACTATTTATATCATAGAAATACATCCATACTCTATTTACAGCACTCCCTCTTGGATTTTCATGTAAAACAAAAAAAATGACTCATAGACCTCACTAAGAATAACACATTGGGAAAAAATCCTAGTAAAAGAAAAGAGTACATAGTTATTTTCAATATGCATTACTTAATGTCTCATTAAAAACCTTACTAAGAAAACTCTGTAGGATAAAATCTAGGTTAAGGAAAAAAGAGTGCAACACATATTTTACTCCCCCTGATGAAAAAAATCACTTAATGTCTCAAAGATGATGCATTCCAATCTTGTATATCAGCTTTTCAAATGTTGAGGTTGGTAATGCCTTAGGGAACAGACCAGCCAAATTATCACTTGAACAAACTTGTTGAACATCTATTTCACCATTCTTTTGAAGATCATGGGTGAAAAAGAATTTCGGTGAAATGTGTTTTGTTCTATCTCCTTTGATATATCCTCCTTTCAATTGAGCTATGCATGCAACATTATCTTAATATAATATTGTTGGAATATTCTCTTTCGAAGAAAGACCACATGTTTCCTGAATGTGTTGAGTTGTCGATCTCAACCAAACACATTCGTGACTTGCTTCATGAATGGATATTATCTCTGCATGATTTGAAGAAGTAGCAACACTAGTTTATTTTGTCGAACGCCGTGATATGGCTGTACCTCCACTTGTAAATAAATAGCCTATCTGAGATCGACCATTGTGTGGATGAAATAAATATCCTGCATCTGCATAACCAATCAATGATGCCTTGGATTCATTTGAATAAAATAAACTCATAATAATGGTCCCTCGCAAGTATCTGAATATATGTTTTATACTATTCCAGTGTTTTTGTGTTGGTGAAGAACTAAATCTTGCTAACAAGCTTACTGAGAAAGCTATATCTGGACGAGAATTGTTGGCTCGATACATTAATGCCCTAATTGTACTAAGATATGGTATTTCAGCACCAAGAAGCTCTTCATCATTTTCATAAGGTCGGAATGGATCTTTATTTATATCTAGTGATCTTACAACCATCGGCCTACTCAATGGATGTGCTTTATCCATATAGAATCGCTTTACGATCTTTTTGGTGTATGTTGATTGATGGACAAAAATTCCATCTTTCATATACTCAATTTATAGACCAAGACAAAATTTCATCTTTCCAAGATCTTTCATTTCAAAATCTTACTTCAACCAGTCTACCGCTTTTGGAAGCTCCCCAGGAGTTCCAATGACATTCAAATCATCAACATATTTCAGATCTAGACCTTTTAATAAAGACACAAGGACAAATTAGATCATTTTTGTACCCTTCTTTCAACATGTACTCACTCAGGCGATTATACCACATGCGCCCTGATTATTTCAATCCGTATAAGGATTTTTAAAGCTTTATTGAACAAGTTTTTATAACGACCTGATCGGTCGTTCTGAGAGTTTCAGCCTCGTTTCCTCCATTTCTGCTTCATTATATGTGGTTCAGCCTTATTATGTTGTGTCGGGTCGGTTGGCTCGGGTTCAGAGTGATTTTGCAAAGCAATGAGACACTTAGTCTCTTGAGTTGGTTATTTAGTTGGAAAAGTCAACCGGAAGTTGACTTATGGGTAAACGATCTCGAAATTGGGTTTTTGTGGTTCAGATAGATTTGTTAGGTGATTTTGGACTTAGGAGTGGGTTCAGAATGTTATTCGGAGGTCCGTGGTAGATTTAGACTTGAATTGGCGAAATTGGATTTTTTTGACGATTTTCGGTCGGTAGTGAAAAATTAGATATCGGGGTCGGAATAGAATTTCGAAAGTTGTAATAGGTTCGTAGTGTCGTTTGTGATGTGTGTGCAAAATTTCAGGTAATTTGGACGTGGTTTGGTTGGTTTCGGCATCGTTGGCGAATTTTGGAAAGTTTAGAAGTTCTTAGGCTTGAACCCGAGGGTAATTTGGTTTTTGATGTTGTTTTGAGTGTTCCGAAGGTTCGACTAAGTTTTTATGTTGGTATGTGACTTGTTGGTATTATTGGTTGAGGTCCCGAGGGCCTCAAGTATGTTTTGGGTGGTTTTAATGGATATGGTTTTGGAGTTGAGAGTTGCAAATTTTCTTGTTGTTTTTTTGGACTTCTGGTGTTTTTCCGCACCTGCGGATGGGGAGCCGCAGGTGCGAGGGTCGCAGGACCGAAAGGAGACACGCATGCAGATATTGGAAACCCAGGGTTGGAGCGTAGATGCGATAGTTTCATCGCATCTGCGAGCCCGCATGTGCGAGGCCTGGGGCACAGGTGCAGAAGCTAGTGAGTTAAGTGGTGTTCACAGGTGCGGTCCTGCAGGCGCGTGAAATGGGCCCCAGGTGCGAAAATTCCTGGGCAAAAGGTATAAATTAAACCCTTCGCGAATTTTTGGACATTTCCACTATTTTTTATGTCGGGATTTGAGCTTTTGAGGGATTTTGAAGAGGGATTCAAGGGGAATCACGTTGAGGTATTATTTTTGAACCTAAAACTCGAATCTATGGTGATTCCCAGTCGATTGAGCATGAAATTTGTGGAAATTAGGGGCAAAAATTGGGGAATTAGGGCTTGGAACTTGAGAGTTAAATTTGGGTGATTGAGGGGTCAAACGAAGTTAGATTTTGATAAATTTGGAATGTATGGACTAGTGAGAGGATAAGGATTCTAGTTTTGTGAATTTTTATCGGATTCCGAGTATTGAGTCCGAGGGTCGGGTTTGGCCAATTTTGGGAATTTTGATGTAATTTGATAATTTTCGCGTGAGATTTGTTCCTTTATCATGTATTAATGTTATGATACTGATTTTGGATAAATTCAGGGCGATTTGAGGCCGATTCGAGTGGCAAGGGCATCCCGAAGTAGATTTTCGTCCGGTTCGAGGTAAGTAACGATTGTAAATCTAGACCTGAGGGTATGAAACCCCAAAATTTCGTACTATTTTGATAAATGAGGTGACACACATGCTAGGTGACGGGCGTGCACCAGTGGGATTGTGACTTGGTCCGTCCTGTGGCAACTGTAAAGTTGCATATTTTGATAAACTCTATATGATATCTATGTGTTTTAGAAATGATTCTTTTAACTTGGGCTGAATGCCATGTTTGGGGCCTTGTGTCGTACTGTTTGGATCCTCGGGGATATTTTACTACTATCCTCACATTGTTTAGATAGAAAGCATATCCTCAGTCATGATTTATGCCTGTTTATTGTTTAATTTTGTTCATCACACTATTTTTAAATATATGAAAGTTGTTTTGGGCTGCGTCCCCTGAGTTTTGTACTGAAATGCCCGAGTGGCTTGTGAGGTTGATGACTAAGTGAGGCCAAGGGCTTGGTTGTGAGGACATATCTGGATCGGGCTGCACGCTGCAACGTTATGTATACATATATGGATCAGGCTGCACGCCGCAACGATATTGGGTCGAGCTGCACGCCGCAGCGATATAGCGCTTGGGCTGTAGAAACCCCTCCGGAGTCTGGACACCCCTAGTGAGCGTAGTTGACTATATATTTGTGGATCGGGATACACGCCACAACAGTTATTATACGGTACCTACTAAGTGCGAGTACCGAGTAACTGAGTGACGACTGATTTGTTTATGAAATTATTATTTTCACTTTACTTTTATACTGAGCCTCTATTGAAAATGTTGAACAAATGATTTAAACGACTTCCATTGAAACTAGAGTTTTTACGAGATACTCTGAATTTAATACTGATCTGATCTTGTTATTTTCGTTGAGGTTTTTTTTATGTTGTGAAATTTATTTGATTTTTAAATGCTCGTCACTGCACTAGGTCTTTAGTTATAATTGTTACTTACTGAGTTGGTGTGCTCACGTTACTCTCTGCTTCTTGTGTGAAGACCCAGGTGCCAGGGCATCCGAGTGAGTGCTGATCACCTTTTCGGAGTATCCCAGAGTTAGCGAGGTAGCTGCACGGCGTCCGCAACCTTATTTTTCTCCTTCCTATCTTTTAATATTTATTTTTATCAGACTTATCTTGTATTGAGTAGATAGTATCATACTTGTATTTTAGTTTCTCATGACTAGTGACTCTGAGATCGGGCAGTGTTTTAATGTTTTACATATTTTCGCTTGTTTTGAAATGTTTAAACGGAAGATTTATGATAATGTCTGATTAGTAAATGAACTAAGGAAAAAGGTCTTTTATGGTATAAATAACGAATCGGCTAGCCTAGTACTGCAATAGGCTCCATCATGGCGGAGGTGGTTTGGGGTCGTGACAAGTTGGTATTAGAGCCTAGGTTACATAGGTCTCACCAGTCATGAGCAGGTTTAGTAGAGTCTTGCAGATCGGTACGGAGACGTCTGTACTTATCTTCGAGAGGCTACAGAACCCTTAGGAATATTCTCACATTCTTGAATTCTTATTTTACGAATCTGTTGATTTTTGTAACTAAACTTCTGTTGTTTCATTCTCTCACAAATGGTGAGGACACGTGCTACAGGGAAGGATGATCAGCCACCCATTGGATCCACGAGGGGTCGAGGCCGCGGTCGAGGCCGTGTTCGAGGCCGTGGTAGAGTTAGAGGTGCAGCCCACGCGGAATTCGGGGCATTCCCCATAGACCCACCTCTTATTCTAGACCAGGTCCCAGCCGCAGATGTTGCAACAGGACTAGCTCAGGCACCGACTGTGGCTATTGTTATTCCAGGTCTTCAGGAGACCTTGGCTCAGATCTTGACCGTGTGCACCAGTCTTGCTCAGGCGGTCGATGTTTCTTCTACAGAAGCTACTTCTCAAGTCGGGGGAGGCACTTAGACTCCCGCTGCTCGTACCCCTGATCAAGTCATTCAGGGACTTCAGACACCGGGGGCACCTCCAGATCAGTCAGTTGCACCTGATCAGGACTATGTGCTTCCAGTGATGCCTGATGACGAGCAACGTAGATTGGAGAGGTTTGGTAGACTTCAGCCTCCGACTTTTAGTGGTGCCGAGGGTGAGGATGCCCAGGGTTTCTTGGACAAGTGTTTGAGGATTCTTCGTACAACGGTTATATTGGAGAACAGTGGGGTCTCGTTCACTACTTTCCAGTTCACAGGAGCTGCCTTTACTTGGTGGGAGGCTTATGAGATGCATAGGCCTGTTAATGCAACACCCCTTACCGGGCAACAATTCTTCGCTCTCTTTTTGGAGATGTATGTGCCACAGTTCTGCAGGGAGGAGTTGCGCATGCAGTTTGAGAAATTGCACCAGGATGATATGACTGTGATGCAATATGAGATGAGTTCGGAGCTAGCTCGTCATGCTATTTGGTTGGTTCCCACAGATAGGGAGAGGATCAGGAGGTTCGTGGATGGCTTTACATATCAGCTCCGTATTTTTATGACCAGAGAGAGGGTGTCGGGTGCTACTTTCGAGCAGGTTATTGATATTTCCTGTGAGACTGAGTCAGTTCGTCGTCAGGAGAGAGATGATAGGGAGGCCAAGAGGCCTCAGGGATCTGGTAGCTTTGGTAGTGTTCCCTCCAGAGATCAGTTTCAGCATAGTAGAGGCCGCCCATTTAGGTCTGCTAAGCCAGCTCACCCAGCTTATGGTGGTGCATCATCGGGGCATGGTTCCCACGGTTCTCATTCGGGCCGCTCATTGTTCAATTCCCTTCCATCCAAGAGCTCATCCAGTGCACCATCAGTTCAGGGTTCCTCCATGGCAAGTTCTTCTATCAGTTATACCGGTGCTAGGGGTTCCCTTCAGTGCCCGTCCCCTGCATATGAGGAGCAGTGTCCTCGTCTTCTTGGGGGTCCATCTCAGTAGAGGGGTCAGCCTTCGACTTCAGCTCCATTTATTTCACCACCCGCCCAGGCAGCTAGGGGCGGAGGTCAGGCAGTTAGAGGTCGCCCTAGAGGGGGAGGTCGATCAGGTGGAGGCCTATTTTTATGAACTTCCATCCAGACCAGATGCTACGGCCTCAGATGTTGTGATTACAAGTATTGTTTCAGTTTGTCACCGAGATGCCTCAGTCTTATTTGATCCTGGTTCCACATATTCCGATGTTTCGTCATATTTTGCTCATTTCAGGATATGCCCCGTGAGTACTTAGTTACATATGTTCATGTGTCAACTCCGGTGGGTGATACTATTGTAGACCGTGTGTATCGGTCATGTGTGGTGTGTATTGGGGGTCTGGAGACCCGAGTGGATCTGTTATTGCTCAGCATGGTTGACTTTGATGTGATATTGGGCATGGATTGGATTTCTCCGTGTCATGTTGTCCTAGATTATCACGCTAAGACCGTGACACTAGCGATGTCGGAATTTCCGAGGGTTGAGTGGATAGGTTCCATTGATTATGTGCCTAGTAGAGTGATTTCATACCTGAAGGCTCAGCGTATGGTGGAGAAAGGGTGTCTATCTTATTTGGATTTTGTGAGGGATGTCAGTACTGGAACTCCCACTATTGATTTTGTTCCTGTGGTCCGGAATTTTTTGGATGTCTTCCCTACAGACCTGTCGGGCATGCCGCCTGACAAGGATATTGATTTTGGTATTGATTTGGTTCCATGCACTCAGCCTATTTCTATTCCACCATATCTTACGACGCCGACGGAGTTGAAGGAATTGAAAGAGCAGCTTCAGGAACACCTGGGTTTATTCGGCCTAGTGTGTCACCTTAGGGTGCACCGGTGTTATTTGTGAAGAAAAAGGATGGTTCCATGAGAATGTGTATTGACTACAGACAGTTGAATAAGGTTACAATCAAGAATAAGTATGCTTTGCCTCGTATCGATGACTTACTTGACCAGCTTCAGGGACCAGGGTGTTCTCTAAGATTGACTTGAGATCCGGGTATCATCAGCTGAATATTCGGGATGCAGATATTCCTAAGACGGCTTTCAGGACCCGTTATGGCCATTATGAGTTCTTGGTGATGTCTTTTGGGCTGACCAGTGCTCCAGCAGTGTTCATGCATTTGATGAACAATGTATTTCAGCCTTATTTGGATTCTTTTGTTATTGTGTTCACTAATGACATCTTGGTGTACTCTCGTAGCCAGGAAGAGCATGCTCAGCATTTGAGAGTTGTATTGTAGAGATTGAGGGAGGAGAATCTTTACGCAAAATTCTCCAAGTCTTAGTTTTGTCTTGGCTCAGTACCTTCTTGGGGCACGTGGTGTCCAGTGAGGGTATTCAGGTAGATCCGAAGAAGATAGAGGCGGTACAGAGTTGGCCCAGACCGTCCTTAGCTACAGAGATTAGGAACTTCCTTGGTTTGGCAGGCTATTACCGACGCTTTGTGGAGGGGTTTTCTTCTATTGCTTCGCAATTGACGAAAATGACCCAAAAGGGTGCTCCATTCAGGTGGTCGGACGAGTGTGAGGAGAGCTTTCAGAAGCTCAAGGCTGCTTTGACCATGACTCCAGTGTTAGTTTTTCCATCAGCTTCAGGTTCTTATACCGTGTATTGTGATTCCTCGAGGATAGGCATTAGTTGTGTATTGATGTAGGAGGGTAGGTTGATTGCCTACGCCTCGCGCCAATTGAAGACCCATGATAAGAATTATCTGGTGCATGATTTTGAGTTAGCAGCCATTGTTCACGCCTTGAAGATTTGGTGTCATTATTTGTATGGGGTTCATTGTAAGGTGTTTACTGATGATCAGAGTCTACATCATCTGTTTAAGCAGAAGGATCTGAATTTGCGACAACAGATATGGTTGGAGTTTCTCAAGGACTATGATATCACTATTTTATACCATCCGTGGAAGGCCAATTTAGTGGCCGATGCCTTGAGTCACCGAGCACAAAGTTTGGGGAGTCTAGCATATCTTCCAGCAGCAGAGAGACCTTTAGCACTTGATGTTCAAGCCTTAGCGGGCCAGCTTGTGAGATTGGATATATCGGATCCCATTTGGGTATTGGCTTGCGTAGTCTCCAGGTCTTCTCTTTATGACCGTATCAGAGAGCGCCAGTATGATGACCCACACTTTCTCATTCTTCAGGATAGGGTCCGACGAGGTGATGCCAGTGATGTAGCTATTGGTGATGATGTGGTCATGATGATGCAGGGTCGGATATGCGTGCCTAATTTAGATGGGCTTCGGGAGTTGATTCTTGGGGAGGCCCACAAATCGCGGTATTCCATCCTTTCGGGTGCCGCGAAGATGTATCAGGATCTGAGACAACATTATTGGTGGAGGCGGACGAAGAAGGATATTGTTGGATTTGTAGCTCGGTGTCTCAACTGTCAGCAGGTCAAGTATGAGCACCAGAGGCCAGGTGGATTGCTTCAGAGGTTGGATATTCCGGAGTGGAAGTGGGAGCGGATCACCATGGACCTTGTAGTTGGGATCCCACGTACTTCGAGGAAGTTTGATGCTTTTTGGGTTATTATGGATCGGCTGACAAGTCCGCGCACTTCATTCTTGTTGGTACTACTTACACTTCGGAGCGATTAGCCGAGATCTATATCTGGGAGATTGTCTGACTAAATGGGTGTTCAAGTTTCCATCAATTCTGATAGAGATACGCAGTTCATCGCAATTTTGGAGGGTCGTGCAGCGGGAGTTGGGTACTCAGGTTGAGTTGAGAACAAATTTTCATCCTCAGACGGACAGGCAGTCCGAGCGCACTATACAAATATTGAAGGACATGTTGCGTGCTTGTGTCATTAATTTTGGGGGTTCATGGGACCAGTTTCTGCCCCTCGCGGAGTTTGCATATAATAATAGTTATCATCGAGTATTGAGGTGGCTCCGTACGAGGCTTTATATGGGAGGAAGTGTAGATCTCCGGTCGGTTGGTTTGAGCCGGGTGAGGCCAGACTCTTGGGTAAAGATTTGGTGCAGAATGCTTTAGCTTTGTGCAGGTACGCTGAAGGTGTCGCCTATGAAGGGTGTTATGCGTTTTGGGAAGATGGTCAAGTTGAGCCCCCGGTTCATTGGGCCTTTTGAGATGCTTATGAGGGTAGGGGAGGTGGCTTATAGACTTGCTTTGCCACCTAGCTTGTCGAGTGTGCATCCAGTATTTCAAGTTTCCATGCTTCGGAAGTATGTTGGTGACCCGTCTCATGTTTTGGACTTCAGCACGGTTCAGTTAGATGGTGATATGACTTATGATGTGGAGCCAATGGCTATTTTGGATCCGCAGGTCCGAAGGTTGATATCAAAGGAGACAGCTTCAGTTAAGGTGCAGTGATGAGGGCAACCCGTGGAGGAGGCTACCTGGAAGATGGGGAGCAAATATCCACACCTATTTGAGACTCCAGATATGTTTCTATACTCGTTCGAGGACGAACATTTGTTGAAGAGGGGGAGAATGTAACGACCCGATCGTTCGTTCCGAGAGTTTCAGCCCCGTTTCCCCCATTTCTGCTTCATTATATGTGGTTCATCCTTATTATTTGTGTCGGGTCGGTTGGCTCGGGTTCGGAATGATTTTGGAAAGAAATGAGACACTTAGTCTCTTAAGTTGGTTATTTAGTTGGAAAAGTCAACTGAAAGTTGACTTATAGGTAAATTTCATAACGAAATTGGGTTTTTGTGGTTCATATAGCTTCGTTAGGTGATTTTGGACTTAGGAGTGGGTTCAAAATGTTATTCGGATGTCTGTGGTAGATTTAGGCTTGAATTGGCGAAATTGGATTTTTTGGTAATTTCCGGTCGGCAGTGGAAAATTAGATATCGGGGTCGGAATAGAATTCTGGAAGTTTCATTTGCTTTGTGGTGTCGTTTGTGATGTGTGTGCAAAATTTCAAGTAATTTGGACGTGGTTTGGTTGGTTTCGACATCGTGTGCAAATTTTGGGAAGTTTAGAAGTTCTTAGGCTTGAATCTGAGGGTAATTTGGTGTTTTAATGTTGTTTTGAGTGTTTCGAAGGTTCGAATAAGTTTTTATGTTGGTATGTGACTTTTTGGTATTATTAGTTGAGGTCCCGAGGGCCTCGGGTGTGTTTTGGGTGGGTAGCGGATATGGTTTTGGAGTTGAGAGTTGCATATTTTCTGGGGGTTTTTTTTGGACTTCTGGTGTTTTTCCGCACCTGCGGATGAGGAGCCGCAGGTGTGAGGGTTGCAGGCGCAGAAGGGATGCTCGCAGATGCAGATTCAGGAAGCCCAGGGCTAGAGCGCATGTGCGGCAGTTTCATCGCACCTGCGAGCCCGCAGGTGCGAGGCCTGGGGCGTAGGTGCGGAAGCTGGTGAGTTAAGTGGTGTTCGCAGGTGCGGCGCCTTGACCGCATGTGCGGGTCCTTTAGGCACGTGAAATGGGCCGCAGGTGCGGAAATTCCTGGGCAGAAGGTATAAATTAAATCCTTCGCGAATTTGTGCACATTTCCACCATTTTTTAAGTCGGGATTTGAGATTTGAGATTTGAGATTTTGAGTGATTTTGAAGAGGAATTCAAGGGGAATCATGTTGAGGTAATGTTTTTGAACCTAAAACTCGAATCTATGGTGATTTTCAGTTGATTAAGCATGAAATTTGTTGAAATTAGGAGTGGAAATTGGGGAATTAGGGCTTGGAACTTGATAGTTAAAGTTTGGTGATTGTGGGGTCAAACAAAGTTCGATTTTGGTAAATTTGGAATGTATGGACTCGTGAGAGGATAAGGATTCTAGTTTTGTGATTTTTTTTATCGGATTCCAAGATTTGGGTCCGGGGGTCGGGTTTGGCCAATTTCAGGAATCTTGATGTAATTTGATTATTTTCGTGTGGGCGTTGTTCCTTTAGCATGTATTAATGTTATGACACTGATTTTGGATATATTCGGGGCGATTTGAGGCCGAGTAGAGCGGCAAGGGCATCATGGAGTAGATTTTTGTCCGATTCGAGGTAAGTAACGATTTTAAATCTAGACCTGAGGGTATGAGACCCCGAAATTTCGTACTATTTTGATAAATGAGGTGACATACATGCTAGGTGATGGGCGTGTGGGCGTACACCAGTAGGGACTGTGACTTGGTCCGTCCCGTGGCAACTGTAAAGTTGCATATTTTGATAAACTCTATATGATATCTATGTGTTTTAGAAATGATTCTGTTAACTTGGGCTGAATGCCTCGTTTGGGGCCTTGTGTCGTACTGTTTGGACTCTTAGGGGTATTTTAATACTATCCTCACACTGTTTTGATAGAAAGCATATCCTCATTCATGATTTATGCCTATTTATTATTTAATTTTGTTCATCACACTATTTTTAAATATATGAAAGTTGTTTTGGGCTGAGTCCCCTGAGTTTTGTACTGAAATGCCCGAGTGACTTGTGAGGTTAATGACTGTGTGAGGCCGAGGGCCGGATTGTGAGGATATATATAGATCGGGCTGCACGCCGCAGCGATATATTGGATCGGGCTGCACGCCGCAATGATATTGGGTCGGGCTGCACGCCGCAGCGATATAGCGCTTGTGCTGTAGGAGCCCCTCCGGAGTCTGTACACCCCTAGTGAGCGCAGTCGACTATATATTTATGGATCGGGCTACACGCCACAACAATTATCATACAGCACCTACTGAGTGCGAGTACCGAGTGCTGAGTGACGAGTGATTAGGAGGTCTGAGCGACTGAGAGGTTTGCCTGAGGGGCTATCTATATGAGTGATACTTCGTCCGAGGGGTTTGTTTATGAAATTACTGTTTTCACTTTACTTTTATACTGAGCCTCTATTGAAAATTTTGAACAAATTATTTAAACGACTTCCATTGAAACTGGAGTTTTTACGAGATACTCTGAATTTAATACTTATCTGATCTTGTTATTATAGTTGAGGTTTTTTTTATGTTGTGAAATTTATGTGATTTTTAAATGCTCGTCACTGCACTCAGTTTTTATTTATAATTGTTACTTACTGAGATGGTGTACTCACGTTACTCCCTTCACCTTGTGTGAAGATCCAGGTGCCAGGGAATCTGAGTGAGTGTTGATCACCTTTTCAGAGTATCCCGGACTTAGCGAGGTAGCTGCACGGCGTCCGCAACCTTGTTTTTCGCCTTCCTATTGTTTATTATTTATTGAAACTCATATTGTATTGAGTAGACAGTATCGGACTTGTATTCTAGTTGCTCATGACTAGTGACTCCGAGATCGGGCAATGTTTTAATGTTTTACATATTTCCGCTTGTTTTGAAATATTTAAATGGAAGATTTATGATAATATCTGATTAGAAAATGAACGAAGGAAAAAGGTGTTTTACGCTATAAATAATGAATCGGCTAGCCTAGTACTGCGATAGGTGCCATCATGGTAGGGGTGGTTTAGGGTCGTGACAGTTTCTCGAAAACTTTTATATGCTTCCGGCACTTTAAGTCCTTCAGGAATTTTCATAAAGATTTCATTGTCTAACAAACCATACAAGTAGGCTATAACAACATCCGACGCATATCAAGATTTTCATGCAGTGTCAGATTTATAAGATACCTGAACGTAAATAGCATCAACCACAGGAGAATATGTCTTCATATAAACAATGCCACGCCTTTGCGAAAATCCTTGTGCCACAAGTCGTTCTTTAAATCTGACAACTCATTTTTATCATTTCATTCGCACAAAAACCCATTTGTACCCTATTGGCTTTATACATTCAGGTGTTAGAACTATGAGTCTGAAAACTTCAGTTTTCCAAGTGAATTTAACTCTTCCTGGATCATCTTTCCATTTTGGACAATTATTTCTCTGTCTACATTCATCGACAAATTTTGGTTCAAGATCCTCATCTTGTTGTATTATTTCAACAACATTATAAGCAAAATCGATAACAATATTATTTCAGTTCCATTTTTTTCCCATCGAGACGTAACTTATTAATATCTCTTCATTCTCATTATTTTCAGGTACCTGGACCTACCCTAAGGTCTTATCATTTGTTACATCTTGGGGATCTTCTTGAGCCACCGCCTCTGTGTTATGATCACTTTGATCATTTGCTCCTTTTCTTCTTCGAGGATTTTTATCTTTAGAACCGATTGGCCTATCATGTTTCAAGTGTGGCTTAGACCCATTTGGTTTAATTGATTGTCCTATCGGGATATTGACTCGAATTGGAGAATTAGCAGCTAGAATATGTGACTTAGTCACCCTTGGTAGGTCAGTGAATGCATCTGGTAATTGATTTGTAATATTTTGCACATGAATAATCTTTTGAACCTCTTGTTCACATTGATTTCTTCGAAGATCTAAATGAACAATGATAACGCATTCCGATCTATCTCCCTTCAGCTACTTATTTTCTCCCCCTTATGTTGGGTGTACCGTTTCATCAAAATGGCAACCAGAAAATATTTTCGTAAATAAATCTCCAGTCATCGGCTCTAGATATTTTATAATAGAAGGAGATTCATATCCAACATATATCCCCAACATTCTTTGAGGAATCATCTTTATGCGTTGTGGTGGAGTAATTGGAATATATATCGCACAATAAAAGATTCTAAGATGGAAAATATTTGGCTCCTGACCAAAAGCCAATTGCAATGGGGAGACTTTATGATAACTTGTGGGCATAATACACATAAGTTCTACTGCATGCAAAATAGCATGACCCCATACTGAAATGAGAAGTTTTGTTCTCATAAGTATTGGTCTAACAATTTATTGGAGGCATTTGATCAATGATTCCGCTAGACCATTTTGTATATGAACATTAGCAACCAGATGCTCAATTGCTATCCTAGTTGATATACAATAATCATTAAAGGCTTGTGTGATGACCCGATAGGTCATCTCATGTTTTGAAACCTAATTCTTTGATTCGAAGCCTTAAAAATCATGTTTTAGCCTTTCTCAATTTGCGTGAGCAGTCCGGGCGTCTGTCTTTCCGGCAGGCTTTTTTGTTGAAAACTGAGAAAAATAAGAATTTTTACCTAAAACAAGTTTCATTTGAGTTGACTTCGGTCAACATTTTGAGTAAACGGACCTAGATTCGTGTTTTGACGGTCCTGGTGGGTCCGTACCATGATTTAGGTGTATGCCCGCAATTGAATTCGGAAGCCCCTAGCCCGAGATATCAGACTTTGTCGAAATTTGGAAGTTAAAGGATTAATGAATTTGAAATGGTTGACCAAAGTTTGACTTTTTGGATAACATGTCCTTATTTGGTTCTGGAACCCGGTATAGGTCCAATACCATATTTATGACTTGCCTGTAAAATTTGGTGAGAAATAGAGTTAGTTTGACGTGATTCGGACGTCCGGTCGTGAAAATAGAAGTTTTAAAGCTTTCTTGAAAATTTCCTTTGATTTGGTATTTTATTCATAGTTCTAGGCGTTATTTTTTTATTTGATCATGCAAGCGAGTTCGTCTGATGTTTAGGACTTGTGTGCATGTTTGATTTGGAGCCCCGGGGCCGGGTGAGTTTCAGATAGGCTACGGAGTGAATTTGGACTTAGAACATTGCTGGTGTGCTTCAGTTTCTGTTACAAGCCTCAGATCTCACAATTGCGAAATCAATCATCGCATTTTCAACCACTGTTGGGTTTGCGTTTGCGATCTACTCATCACTTTTACAAAGAGTAACTGGGGAGGCCAGAGTTCGCATTTGCGAACAATGTTTCACATTTGCGATGGGAGCTCGGAGGGGGATTCTTCTCATTTGCGATCACTGGCTCGCATTTGCTATTAAGCCAGAGTTCACATTTGGGAACTATATTTCGCATTTGCGAAGAAAGCATAAGTGTGATGATTCTCGCATTTGCAATCAATTCTTCGCATTTGCGGGGCTCGTATTTGCAAAACCCAGGTCGCAAATGCGACATCTCAGCTAAACAAAAGATGACTTAGATGGGAGTTTTGGTTCATTCTTACAATTTTCAAAACCTAAAACCTTAGAGGCGATTTTTCCAAGACTCTTTCTTCCCCAAATCATTGGTAAGTGATTCTAACCTATTTCCTTTCACTCTTTCACTACTTTTCCTAAGATTTCAACCTAAAATCTAAGGTTTTCATGGTGGAATTGGGGGTTTTTGGGTAGAAACTAGGGATTTGATAAATTGGGAATTTCGACCTTAAATTGAGGCCGTATTCCAAAACAAATCACATAATTGGGATCAGGGGTGAATGGGTAATCAGGTTTTGGTCCAAATTTCAGGTTTAGACCAAGCGGGCCCGGGTGTTGGTTTTTGTTGACTTTTTTTAAAAAATGGCCTAAATTGAATTATTTACAATCGTGGGTAGTTCCTAAGGGTTAAATTGAATCGTTTGGTTGGTAATTTGCTAGATTCTATTGGTCCAGAGGTTGAGAGGCAAGGTTGTGATTGAGCAGTGAATGGTAGTTGGATCGAGGTAAGTGTTGTGTCTAACCTTGACTTGAGGGAATTAGGAACCCTTAGACTATTTCCTATCTGAATTTCATGTGAGCAGTGTATATGTGAGGAGACGGGTGCTTTTGCACCGCCAAATTATCTGTTTTTCTCTATTTTCCCCCATTTCTTATATTATCTCTTTCACTATCTTAATTGTTTCATGCTCTAAATGTGTTCCCATACCTAATTGCTACTTGCTAGTCATTATTTCCTCATGTTCATGATATTAGTTCTTAATATAGTTTCATTATCTCATATTAGTTGCTTAAGTTGATTTATTTGTGCCTTTTAGTTGTAAATTCTGAATTGGTCTCACTTTGTAGTATTATTTATGTGAACCTTCATAGTGTACAAGTTTCCTATTTATTTCGGTTGGTGTTTAAGTATTGTGAAGGGTTTCTGTGATTTGAATTGTGAAATTTCTGGGCATACCGAGTATTTGATATTGATATGCTGGAATCGAGTTGCACGCCTCAACATGTGAAATAAGGGTGATATGTTGAGGTGGAATAAGGGTGAATCTATATTGTACGGTGGGAATGGGTTACACGCTGCAACAGGTGTAATAAGGGTGAATTGTTGTGGTGGTATAAGGGTGAACTATGATTATGATATTGTGATACGGTGGGATCGGTTTGTTGTTTATGTTTCCCTGAGCTGTGTTAACTTTTCGGTATCTTCTTTTGCACTTAAGGATTGGTAAATTCTAAACGTTGTCGGCTAATTTTGTAGAGTTGTGGTTATTTCTTGCCCTTTACTGCTTTATTCTGTCCTGCATTTCCTCTTCTGCCTTTATTATACATATTGCGTACATGTTGTAGTCTGAGTGACCCGACTTAGCCTCGTGACTACTTCGTCGAGGTTAGACTTGGCACTTACGAGTACATGGGGTCGTTTGTACTCATACAACACTATGCACTTCTTGTGCATATTTTGGTGCCGGTCCGAGCTGATCGTGAGGTTAGCTGCTGGATTCATTCTACATGAGACCCAAGGTGGATCTGTTGGCGTCCGCAGACCCTGGAGTCCCCTTCCTGACACTTTACTTTATTGTTTCTTCTTTTCAAAATAGTGTATTTCCTTTCAGACTCTGTTTTTAGTAAATCGTAGTAGTTTGTTAATTGTGACTCCAGATCGGGGTTGTAGTTTATATTAAAGCTTTTATATTATTCTGCACTCGCTTTATTCTCATTTGTTGTTATTTTCTGAAATGTATAAGAATTGGTTTAATGATTCTCTAACGTTGGGTTTCCTAGCAAGTGAAATTTTAGGCGCCACCGGGTCGTGACAAGTTGGTATCAGAGCAATAGGTTGCCTAGGTCTCACAATTCACGAGCGAGCTTAGTAGAGTCTAGGGGGTGGTACGGAGACATTTGTACTTATATCCTAGAGGCTACGAAGTTTAGGAACAAATTTAACTTCTATTCTTCTCTGTCGTGTGATTTTGTTATCTGAATGCTAATTGAACTCTCCTACTCTTACTCTTGACAAGACCAGTTGGGTCGCCTGTTCTTACTTAGGACCAGTTCTCTCCGCTCTTCCTAGAGAAGTTTCTTCCTATCACATTTAGAGAGGAGCATCGCCGTTAGTTCGAGCGTCTCCAGCAGGGAAGTATGACTGTTACTCAGTATGAGACCCGTTTGTGGATTTGGCCCGTCATGCTCTTGTTCTGATTCCTTCCAAGAGAGAGAGAGGGTGAGGAGGTTTATTGACGGACTTTCTTAGCCTATTAGATTTCAGATGGCCAAGGAGACTGGGAGTGCGATTTCTTTTCAGGTGGCTGCCAATGTAACCAGGCGAGTCGAGATGGTTCTTGCATAGGGAGGTCAGGGGTCTGACAAGAAACCTCGTCATTCTGGTGGGTTCAACGGTGCCTTATCTGGAGGTAGGGGTACTTTTGGTAGAGGCCATCCTCCCAGGCCGTTTCATTCAGTGCTTCAGGCATGCCGTGCTTCAGGGAGTCGTGGTCCTTATGTGCCTCATTCTGAATAGCCAGCCTACAATGCACCACAAGCTCCTATCAGTGCACCTCCTATTCAAAGTTATTACCGTGGTCATTCGGCCCGTTCGGGTCAGTTTCAATTTCCACATCCACAGTACCAGGATGGATGTTTCGAGTGTGGTGGTTATGGGCATATCAGGAGGACCTGTCCCAGATTATTGGGCGTCCCGCCACAACATCAGGGTTCTCGTGCCATGGCTCCGGCACCAGTTGCTGCACCAACTACTCAGCTAGCTAGAGGCAGAGGTCAGGCAGCCAGAGGTAGAGGCCAGACTAATAGAGGTGGAGGTCAAGCCGTTAGAGGTAGAGGCTAGAGAGCTAGAGGACGTCCCACAGACGATGTTCAGGGAGGTGGGACCCAACCCCGATGTTATGCTTTTCCAGTGAGGCTTGAGGGTGAGTCATATAATGTTGTTATCACAGGTACTGTTTTAGTTTGCAGTAGAGATGCTTCAGTTCTATTTGATCTGGGTTCTGCTTACTCCTATGTGTCATCCTATTTTTCTTCATACTTGGTTGTACCTCATGATTCTTTGAGTGCTCCTGTGTATGTGTCTACACCTCTGGGGGATTCTATTATTGTAGACCACGTTTATCGTTCATGTGTAGTCACCATTGGGATTCTTGAGACTAGTTTAGATCTTATACTTCTCGATATGGTTGATTTTGATGTTATCTTGGGTATGGATTGGCTGTCACCTTATCACACTATATTGAAATGTCACGCCAAGACGGTGACCTTAGCCTTGCCGGGGTTGACTCGATTAGAGTGGAGGGGGAATTTTGGCCATTATACCAGCAGGGTTATCTCTTATATGAAGGGTCAGCATATGGTCGAGAAGGCGTGCCTAGCTTATTTGGCTTATGTATGCGATTCCAGTGCAGAGGTTCCTTCCATGGATTCAGTGCCAGTTGTTCGTGAGTTTCCAGATGTGTTTCCTGCAGACCTGTCGGGGATGCCATCCAATAGGGATATTGATTTCTGTATTGATTTGGCTCCAGGCACTCGGCCCATTTCCATTCCGCCATTCCCTATGACCCGCCAGAGTTGAAGGAACAGCTGCAGGATTTGCTTGATAAGGGCTTCATTAGACCTAGCGTCTCGCCCTGGGGTGCACATGTGTTGTTTGTGAAGAAGAAGGATGGATTGATAAGGATGTGCATAGATTATTAGTAGTTGAACAAAGTCACCGGGTGTTAAAGCCTTATCTAGACTCCTTTGTGATTGTGTTTATTGATGATATCTTGATCTACTCCCGCAGTCCAGAGGAGCATGAACAACATCTTAGGATTTTGCTTCAGACTCTAAGAGACAACCAGTTATATGCCAAGTTTTCAAAGTACTAGTTTTAGTTGGATTCAATCTCTTTCTTGGGGCACATATCAGCGGAGGGCATCCAGGTAGATCCTAAGAAGATTGAGGCAGTTCAGAATTGGCCTATACCCATTTCAGCCACGGAGATAAGAAGTTTCTTGGGTTTGGCGGGATATTACCGTCGCTTTGTGAAGGGGTTTTCATATATAGCAACCCCGTTGACCAGGTTGACCTAGAAGGATTCCCCATTCAGATGGTCAGACGAGTGTGAGTCGATCTTTTAGAAGCTCAAGACTGCTTTGACTACAACGTTGGTGTTGGTCTTGCCCACAGGTTCAGGATCTTATACAGTATATTGTGATGTGTCCCGTGTTGGGATCGGTGCGGTACTAATGTAGGAGGGCAGGGTGATTGGGTACGTGTCACGGCAGTTGAAGGTTCATGAGAAGAATTACCATGTCCATGACTTAGAGTTGGCAACCATTGTTCATGCCTGAAGATTTGGAGGCACTATCTTTATGGCGTGTCGTGTGAGGTTTCCACGGATCATCGAAGCCTTCAGTATTTGTTCAAGCAAAAAGATCTCAATTTGAGGAAGAGGAGGTTGTTGGATCTATTGAAAGACTATGATATCACCATCTTGTTTCATCCCCGGAAGGCCAATGTGGTGGCCAACGCATTGAGTAGAACGACAACGAGTATGGGAAGCCTTGCATTCATTCTACTCAGTGAGAGACCGTTTGCATCAGATGTTCATACTTTGGCCGACCAGTTTGTGAAGTTGGATATTTCAGAGCCCAGTCGTGTTCTAGCTTGTGCATTTGCTCGGTCTTCTCTATTTGAGTGTATCAGAGATCGGCAGTATGGCGACTCTCATTTATTGGTCCTTAGGGACACAATGCGACACAATGGTGCCAAGCAGGTTACTGTTGGAAATGACGGAATCTTGAGGATGCAGGGTCGTGTTTGTGTGCCTAATATGTTTGGACTTCGTGATTTGATTCTTGAGGAGGCCCACAGTTCTCGGTATTTTATTCACCCGGGTGCCGCCAAGATGTATCAAGACTTGCGGCAACATTATTGGGGGAGGATGATGAAGAAGGATATAGTTTTCTATGTAGCTCGGTGTCTAAATTGTCAGCAAGTAAAGTATGAGCATCAGAGACCCGACGGTTTTCATAAAAAAATAGAGATTTTTGAGTAGAAGTGGGAGTGTATCACTATGGATTTCGTTGTTGGATTCCCACGGACTCAGAGGAAGTTCGATGTCGTTTGAGTCATTGTAGACAGGCTGACTAAGTCATCCCATTTCATTCATGTGGCAGTTACCGATTCTTCGAAGCGATTGGCAGAGATTTATATCCGCGAGATCGTCCGTCTTCACGGTGTGCCCGTGTTTATCATTTCTGATCGAGTTACGCAGTTTACCTCGCACTTCTGTAGGGAAGTACAACGTGAGTTGGGCATACAGATTGAGTTAAGCACATTGTTTCATCCTCAGATGGACAGATAGTCTGAGCGCAATATCCAAATATTAGAGGATGTGCTCTGTGCATGTGTTATAGACTTCGGAGGATCGTGGGATCAGTTATTTCCCCTTGCAGAGTTTGGCTACAAGAATGGTTACAAGTCGAGTATTCATATGACTCCCTATGAGGAATTATATGGTAGGCGGTATCTATCGCTAGTTGGGTGGTTAGAGCCGGGGGAGGCTCGGTTGTTTGGTACAAACCTAGTATAGGATGCCTTAGATAAGGTCACGATTATTCAGGATAGACTTGACATAACTCTGTCCAGGTAGAAGAGTTACATCGATTGTAGAGTTCGTGATGTTGCATTCTTGGTCGGGGAGAGAGTGTTGCTCCGAGTATCACCCATGAAGGGTGTATTGAGGTTTGGAAAGAAGGGCAAGTTGAGCCCTAGGTATATCGGGCCCTTTGAGATTCTGGAGAAAGAGGGAGAGGTGGCTTACAGGCTTGCATTTCCACCAGGATTGGCAGCAGTCCATCTTGTGTCCATGTGTCCATGCTCCGGAAGTATCACAGCGATCCGTACTATGTGTTAGATTTCAGCTATGTCCAGTTGCACAAGGATTTGACTTACGAGGAGGAGCCGGTAGACATTCTAGCTCGGCAGGTTCTTCAGTTGAGGTCGAAGAGTTATCCTTCAGTTTGGGTGCAATGGAGAGGTCAACCCATCGAGGCAGCTATTTGGGAGTCCAAGTCGGCCATGCGGAGTAGATATCCCCATGTTTTCACCAGTTCAGGTACTTTTCTATGACCGTTCGAGGACGAACAATTGTTTTAGAGGTGGAGAATGTGATGACCCGATAGGTCATCTCATGTTCTGAAACCTAATTCTGTGATCCAAAGCCCTAAAAATCATGTTTTAGCCTTCCTCGATTTGTGTGCACAGTCCGAGCGTCTTTTCGGTAAGCTTTTATGTTAAAAACTGAGAAACATAAGAATTTTTGCCTATAAAAATTTCATTTGAGTTGACTTCGGTCAATATTTTGAGTAAACGGACTCGGATTGGTGTTTTGAAGGTCCGGTGGGTCCGTACCATGATTTGGGACCCGGAATCGAATTCGGAAGTCCCTAGCCCGAGATATCAGACTTTGTCAAAATTTGAAAGTTAAAGGCTTAATGAATTTGAAATGGTTGACCAAAGTTTTACTTTTTGAGTGACGGATCCGTATTTTGGTTCCGGAACCTAGTAAAGGTCCAACACCATATTTATGACTTGTCTATGAAATTTGGTGAGAAACGGAGTTGGTTTGACGTGATTCAGACGTCTGGTTGTGAAAATAGAAGTTTTAAATCTTTCTTGAATATTTCCTTTGATTTGGTGTCAGATTCGTAGTTCTAGGCGTTATTTTGGTGATCTGATCGTGCGAGCAAATTCGTATGATGTTGTAGGACTTGTGTGCATGTTTGGTTTGGAGCCCCGAGGGCTCGGGTGAGTTTCAGATAGGCTACAAAGTGAATTTGGACTTAGAACATTGTTGGTGTGCTTCAGTTTTTGTTGCAGTCCTCAGATATCGCAATTCCGAGATCAATCATCACATTTGCGACCACTGTTGGGGTGGCAATTGCGATCTACTCATCGCATTTGCGAAGAGTAGCTGGGGAGGGGGATTCTTCGCATTCACGATCACTGGGTCGCATTTGCGATCAAGCCAAAGTTCGCATTTGCGAACTATACTTTGTATTTGCGAACAAAGCAGATGTGTGATGATTCTCGCATTTTCGATGAATTCCTCACATTTACGGGGCTCGCATTTGCGAACCTTAGGTCACAAATGCGACATCTGCAGCTGAACAAAAGATGACTTAGACGGGATTTTGGTTCATTCTTCAAATTTTCAAAACCTAAAACCTTTGAGGCGATTTCTCCAAGACTGTTTCTTCCCCAAATCGTTTTTAAGTGATTCTAACCTATTTCCTTTTAATCTTTCACTACTTTTCCAATGATTTCAACCTAAAATCTAAGGTTTTCATGGTGGAATTGGGGGTTTTTGGGTAGAAACTAGGGATTTGGTAAATTGGGGATTTATACCTCAAATTGAGGTCCAATTTCAAAACAAATCACATAACCGGGCTCGAGGTGAATGGGTAATCGGATTTTGGTCCGAATTTCGGGTTTGGACCAAGCGGGCCCTGGTGTTGACTTTTGTTGACATTTTTAAAAATGGCCTAAATTGAATTCTTTTCAATCGTGGGTAGTTCCTAAGGCTTAAAGTGAATCGTTTGGTTGGTAATTTGCTATATTCTATTGGTTCGGAGGTTTGTTTGAGAGGCAAGGCTGTGATTTCCAATGATTTCAACCTAAAATCTAAGGTTTTCATGGTGGAATTGGGGGGTTTTTGGGTAGAAACTAGGGATTTGGTAAATTGGGAATTTATACCTCAAATTTAGGTTGAATTTCAAACCAAATCACATAACCGGGCTCAGGGTTAATGGGTAATCGGATTTTGGTCCGAATTTCGGATTTGGACCAAGCGGGCCTGGGTGTTGAGTTTTTTAAAAATGGCCCAAATTGAATACTTTACAATCGTGGGTAGTTCCTAAGGCTTAAAGTGAATCGTTTGGTTGGTAATTTGCTATTCTATTAGTTCGGAGGTTTGTTTGAGAGGCAAGGATGTGATTGAGCAGTGAGTGGTCGTTGGAGCAAGGTAAGTGTTGTGTTTAACCTTGACTTGGGATAATTAGGAACCCTCGAACTATTTGCTATGTGAATTTCATGTGAGCGGAGTATATGTGAGGTGACGAGTGCTTATGCACTGCCAAATTATCTGTTTTTCTCTGTTTTCCCGCTTTTCTTATTTTATCTCTTTCCTTATCTTAATTGTTTCATGCTCTAAATGTGTTTCTATGCCTAATTGCTACTTGCTAAGTCATTATTTCCTCATGTTCATGATATTAGTTCTTACCATAGTTTCATTATCTCGTATTAGTTGCTTAAGTTGGTTTATCTGTACCTTTTAGTTGTAAATTCTGAATTGGTCTCGTTGTGTAGTATTGTTTATGTGAACCTTCATAGTGTACAAGTTTCTTATTTGTTTCAGTTTGGTATTTAAGTATTGTGAAGGGTTTCTGTGATTTGAATTGTGAAATTTCTAGGCATACAAAGTACTTGATATTGATATGGTGGAATCGGGTTGCACGCCGTAACAGGTGAAATAAGGGTGAATCTATATTGTACGGCGGGAACGGGTTGCACGCTGCAACATGTGTAATAAAGGTGAATTGATGTGGTGGTATAAGGGTGAACTATGATTATGATTTTGTGATATGGTGGGATCGGGTTGCGCGCCGCAAACATATATATATTTATTCATTGTTGTTTACATTATTATGAGGAAAACAAAGGAGGATTATGTGACGTACGGTGGGATCGGGTTGCGCGCCGCAACAACCTATGTGTTTATGTTTCCCTGAGCTGTGTTAACTTTTCAGTATCTTCTTTTGCACTTAAGGATTGGTAGATTCTGAACGTTGTTGGCTCATTTTCTGGAGTTGTGGTTATTTCTTTCCCTTTAATGCTTTATTCTATCCTACATTTCCTTTGCTGCCTTTATTATACATATTGCATACAGGTTGTAGTGTGAGTGCCCCGGCTTAGCCTCGTCACTACTTCGTCGAGGTTAGGTGTGGCACTTACGAGTACATGGGGTCGGTTGTACTCATACTACACTCTGCACTTTTTGTGCAGATTTTGGTGCCGGTCCGAGCTGATCGTGAGGTTAGCTGCTGGATTCATTCTACAGGAGACCCAAGGTAGATATGGTGGCGTACGCAGACCCTGGAGTCCCCATCCTGACACTTTACTTTACTGTTTCTTCCTTTCAAAATAGTGTATTTCCTTTCAGACTCTATTTGTAGTAAATCGTAGTAGTTCGTGAATTCTGACTCCAGATTCGGGTTGTAGTTTATATTAAAGCTTTTATATTATTTCGCACTCACTTTATTTTGTTTTAGCGCATTTGTTCTTATTTACTGAAATGTATAAGAATTGGCTTATTGATTCCCTAACGTTGGATTTCCTAGCAAGTGAAATGTTAGGCGCCATACGATCCTGACAGTGAGAATTACGGGCCGTGACAACTTGGGTTGTAAATTCACTAGCATTATCAAGATGAATTGTCTTAATTGCATAATCTGGAAATTGTGCTCTTAGCTTTATTATTTGAGCCAACAATCTCGCAAATGCCATATTGCGAGTTGATAGTAAGAACACACATGACCATCTTGTAGATGCATCTACCAAAATCATATAATATCTGAAAGGTCCACATGGAGGGTGAATGGGCCCACATATATCACCTTGTATACGTTCTAGAAATGCAGGGGATTCCATTCTAACTTTAATAGTTGATGGTCTAATAATTAATTTGCCTTGAGAACATACAACACAAGAGAATTCATTAAATTGAAGAATCTTCTGGTTTTTCAATGAATATACATGTGAATTCTCAATTATTTTACGCATCATATTATAACCAGGATGACTCAACTGTTCATGCCAAATAAAAAAATTATCTTGATTAGTAAACTTTTTTGTTTACTACGGCATGTGGTTCAACCCTACTAACACTTGTGTAGTATAAGCCGGAGGAAAGGGAAGGTATCATTTCAAGCACATATTTTTTACCAGACATTATTGTAGTAATATAAAGATATTCAATCTTTTCATCATTTGTAGTCTCAATATGGTAGCAATTTTGCCGAATATCTTTGAAACTTAATAAGTTTCTTTGAGATTTACTATAATATAGTGCTTCATCAATAGCCAAATTTGTTCCTCCTGGGTAGTAATAAATTGATTCTTCCAGAACCTTAAATTAATCTTGTACTACCAGATATTGTATTAACATTGGCATCTTTCATTGCCAAATAAGAGAAATATCTCTTATCTCTTAAAATAGTGTGTGCTATAGCACTATCCAAAAAACATATATCATCCTTATTAATCTTGAGTCCAACTAAAAACTAGGAGATTTTCATATTCTTCATAAAAAAATCAAAAAGTACATTATAAGAAATATGAAAGACAAACAAAAAAATATTAAGAAATACAGTAGAAATGTAGAAACTAGCAACACATGATGCATTAGGAAAATACACTCAAGAAAAATAAACTAGTTGCAAACATAAAAAAATGAAAACTTTTATTATAGCGTCATTTCCCAGTAAGATGATTAGTTCTTCAGTCAATATCCTCAAAAAGTCTCCAGCTTATAAATGAGTAATATTTGCTAGGCCTCCAAAATCATCATCTTTATATGCAACATGTGTCTCAGAATCATATTTGTTTGAGGGACCTACTTCATCATCATTATTTTGAAAGGTTAAGTGCGCCTCCACATTATTTTCTTTCTTTCTAAAGGAGGCTTGATAAAGTTTGACAAAATTGTCTGGCGTACAACAAATGTGTGCCCAATGACCTTTCATACCACATCGGTGACACATACTAATTTTACCTTTTGAAGGATTAATTTGAGAACCCTTATTGTTCTCTTGTTTTCCACCATAATTATGATAATTGTTTCATACCCTGCCACGTCCACGACCACGATAATTATTTTATTTTCTTTCATACTTATCATATGCTGCTACAAAATTTACTTTCGGGAATAGAGCTGACCCAGTGAGATGAGCTTCATGATTTTTCATTAATAAAGTATTGTTCTGCTCTGCCACAATAAGTAGGCATGTGATTAACTCAGAATATTTCTTAAAACTTTTTCACGGTATTGCTGTTGTAGCACCACATTTGAAACGTTAAAAGTAGAAAATATTTTTTCTAATAAGTCATCATCTGTGATAGAGTCTCCACATAATTTTTAGAGAACTTACTTTAAAGATAATAAATTATACTCACTTACGATCTTGCAACCTTAAATGTATCCACTCATATCGAGCTTTCACTAATACCATAAGTTTTAGGTGGTCATATCGTTCTTTCAAATTAATCTATAATTCAAGTGGATCTTTTACGGTTAAATATTCAGTTTTTAACCCTTCATGTAGATGATGACGAAGGAAAATCATGGCCTTCGCTTTATCCTGATTTGATGCTTTATTTCCTTGTATAATATTATTTCCAAGACCTTTAGTGTCAAGGTGAATTTCAGCATCAAGGACACATGATAAATAATTCTTCCAGGTAATGTCTAATGCCACGAATTCAAACTTTGACAAGTTTAACATATTGAAACTAATCACAAAAGTAAATGGATTAGAAAGAATAAAAATAATTTTCAATGAAAATATACTTGTAAAAAAAAAATCAGACAGCTAGTTAAGAAGTTGATCACTTCAAACATGTAATATAAAAAAAAGAGAGGTGTGGATAACATATAATATATATGTCAAATAAACAAGAATTGTGAAGTACATGAATAAACACAAAGAGATGTATTTAGTATGGTAAAAGAAAAACAATTTATTATAAACGGGGATTTGAGGAATAACCATATACGGTGATAAGAGTGAATGTATTCAAATATTACTTTCCTCAAATTGTAAAGTAATTTAAACTAGTATGTATAATTATTACTTTGTCACCTTGGTTATCACTATTTTATTTTTGTAAAATGTCTTGAAGATAAGTTTTGCTCTACGCAATTCCACACATATTTATTAAATTGTTTTTGTTACTTTAACGCACTTAAGATCTATATCTTATATTTTCTTTAACAATATGCAAGGTAAGAGAACTTCAGTAACATGATCAACTAAAATAAATGTTTAACAGTATATGAATTTATTAATAAATAGCATACTGGTGCATATATATTACCATAAACCAAAAAAATATATAGTGATATACCTGAAGGAGAATCGAACACAACTAGGAGGTGATTGTGGAAATGAAGGTCAATCGTGCTGAGCGTGTTAAGAAATAAAGCAATTTAATAAAATAAAATAACAATAAGTAAAGTAAGATTAAGAATAGATTTAATAGAACTCTTTCTTTTCTCTTTCTTGGTGTGTTCTCTACCAATGTAAATTGTCATGCTTTTATAGGCAAGAAAAAGTAAATTAAAATCTATCTTGAATAGTGCAAAGATAGATATATTGTAGGAAAATCCATCCTCACACTATTTACATCATGGAAATACATCCATACACTATTTACAAAAAGGGGAAGGACAAAAATTATATTTCCTCCGGTCTACAATAAGTGATCATTTTATCTTTGACACACCCATTAAATGAATACGAACTCCTAGAGAAATAAAGATGTATTCACTAAATTAACCTCAATTAATTATTACATTGACATATTGGAATATATAAATAAGGGCAAATTTTAAAAAAATAAAATTAATTCCTTCTTGTTTATATAAATGAATATTTATTTTGAAATAAAATAAAAAATAAAATGGTCGCTTATTGTGAACAAGAGAGAGTACTTATTAAAGAATCGATTATCTAAACTCAATGTTGGAGAAGGTGCTCACCTTGCACTAATTAATAGTACATGAAATACTGTTACTTTGATCGTATAAATTCATTTTGTTCCAAATCGGACATTCTATTTCGACTTGAAATATGTGGCACAAATGGAATTCGAAAAGTATATTTGTTGATCACGTATAAACTGGTTCAATAAATAAAAATTTTTTTAACACAAGAGAATTATGCATATGGTTTGTTGTGTACATATGAAAGACTTCCATTTTAGGACAAATATCTGTATATGATATTGTAATCCAGAAAAAATGAAAAAAGGTTTGACGAGTGTTTTTCTGTTCTATCATGAAATCAAGAGCCGTCAGAGGTTAAACCAACCCAAATTTGTATTTTCCACCAAAGAGAGAGAGAGAGACCAGTACGCCTTCGCGGGTGAAAGCAACCGCTCTTCCGTTACTTCAAGCCTATCTATAGTCTCATCTTCTACGAACCTCGCACATACATCAATTGCAGTTTAAGCTTGTTAGAGTTTAAAATAGGGTAAATGAGAAATTGAGAGAAAATAAATTTTTTTGAATTTTTTTCTTTGATACGGGGACATGTTCCATACTGAAGGAGGAAAAAGTTTTGATGGGTATATATACAATTGCACTTACTCTAGCTCTCAAAGAATTGAGAAGAAGGTAAGCCTCGCCTCGTTGTCATGCTCCCTCGACTTCGGCTTCGACTTCGAATTTGGTCAAATGATCTGATTAAATAACTAATTAATTTTTTGAACAAAATTTATTTGTTAATAGTAAAGATTAACATAATATTATTTTAATCCAAATTAGCCATTTTTTGTAATGGTAAATTATTTTTCCTCCTTTTCGAATTTCCCGTCATAATTTAAATTTAACGGTTTGCATAAATAACCATTTTATAAAATAACTATTTTGAGTTGCAGCCTTACTTGAAGAAGAGTTGCAACTCTTTGGTATTACCCAATATTTTGGCTATAAATACATGATCTTTCCCCCAGATTTTTCTTATGAAAATTGTGATTTCTCCTTTTTCCTTTTGCATTATTTTTAATATAAAGAAAGCATTAAGTGTGATTTGCTACATTTCTGGGAGAAAATATTCTTAAACCTCGGGTACTAGGAGGAGATTAAATTTATTTCGGAAACACTATGAATTCAGTGGACTCAGATTATTAATCTGTTTCTGCTACATTTCTATTGGTTTTTGAATATATTTTCGAATACATATTACTAACAACATCTTCCAAAATAGAAGTCAATTATATTCGAGAATCAGATGCCTTTACAAGCTGTAGTTTCCTCCCTTATATAGGAGATTCTTATAACGTATGACTCTTGCTATGGTTGCTCATTAATGACTAATTATGACATTAATGAGGCATTACAAAGGATAACGGTAGTTGGGGTATGGTTACATAACGTTCGAGTAGTCAATTGTGGGTCTTTGAATCTGCCCGTAGCTTTGTCTAGATTCATTCTGACCGTGCTTCTCTCCTATTTTGATCAAGTTGAGTCCCGTGGCTGATAACCTCGAGGGTTTATTGAACCGTGCCTCTTTGTGCCGTACCTCTTCAAAGAATCACATCAAGCTGTCGCGTTTTCCTGTGTCCACATGACTGGTTGAGTTGTCAAAAGTTGGCTTACGTATTAAACTTTTTTTTACCAATACCTATAGTCCCCCCACTTACCATATATTTAACAATTAATATTTGGTAAGTAGATATTCATTTATGGCGGGAATACTTCTCCGTCGCTTTTCCTCGAATCACTGTATCCTTCTCTGCACCATAAGCGTTGTTTGTCACTTCCATCTAATGCTCGTACGACGTGTCCTTTTCAGATTGGTTTTGCATTTACTCGACACCTTTTAGGGTATTTGCGGCTGTGCCAGTCCCGAAGTGACATCTTCAATTATGACTTTTCATCATTATTTTTTTTCCTATGTTTGACGGTTGTCCTCAAGTATAAATACCTTTCTTATTTTCTTTTCTTCCACGAAACACTTTTCTAACTTTCTCTTTTGTAAAGAACTTCCTTCTTGCCTTTGCAAACATGCCTTCTTCAAACCAACCTCAAGGAATAATTGATATTGAAAGTTTAACGCCATCTTCTGCTCCGATTAGGAGTCGGAGGGGTGGTAGACTTAGAAGTCTAGGATCCACTCCTTCGAGGGGCTCCTCTTCTCCTCAGATAGTTCCTTCTTCTTCCACTAGGTCTCTAGTTTCTCCAAGGTTTAGGGTTTCTCGGTCTCTGTCTAGAGGTAGAGGCGAACACCTTCGTGAACCTGTAGTTGATGAAATTATCCCTGCTGAGTTTGTTTTTGCTAGGGATGGTCAAGTTCTTGTAGACCAATCTTCTTCTCTTGAAAGTATCAAAAGATATTCAACCCTTATAACTGAGGGTCAGATTCCCTTGTTCGTAGGGAGTGCTTTTGGAGGTCTGACTTTCCTGTCTATATTCCGAATAGTAATCAAAGAATAACGTCTTACAAGACGGGATATTCTTTTGTTTATACGTATCCTTTCACGCTAGGGTTACCCCCATTGACCCAGTTATAATTGAATTTTGCTGTTTTTTCAATATCTGCTTAGGACAAGTTGGTCCGCTTGTGTGGCGAGTTGTCGCATGTCTTAGGAGTTTGGCTTCTTTAGCCTCGGTTCCTTTTACTTTCAATCATCTTATTCATCTCTACTCTCCTACCTTATTTCATGAAGGGGTTTTCACTCTGACTGCTAGAAGCAAAAGAGTGTTGGTAACCCCTGGATATGATAAGGATAGGGGTTGGTACCTCCGGTATGTTGCTGTACCCACTGTTGGTTTAGTGGGTGAAGAAAATCTTCCCTTCCCTGAGAAGTGGAATCGCGCACGTGAGTATGCTTTAGCTCACATTTACTTTTTCTTGTTTTGACTTGAGATGTTTTATTAATACCGTATCTATTTTTTCTTCTCTCAGCAATCATGAATACTGTTGAGAATGTCTCCGGTATTCGTGATTGGGTAGAAAAATT
>ML362602.1:0-36615 GCA_005239505.1 Nicotiana paniculata
TGTAGTCACTCTTATATCTAAATGTATCCTACCTGTCCCACAGCCTACATTACAACCAAATAACGTCCTACTTGATCCTAGACTGAATGAGCTCGATTAGTAGAGTAGTACAGTACGGGCAAGCCTGTGGTGCATCTTTTGTGGCATATGAATATTATTTCTGAGCGTGAGTGAATTCTTTATATCTTGAGTTCCTAAGTGTTCTTAAATTTCATTGTGTGTGGAACTAGCTCTTTGAATTGGTGAGGGCACATGATTCATGAAGGAAAGATAATGTTGTTAACCTCTGTGTTAGAGTAGTGAGTGGATTGTGAATAAAGCATGGTATATGTGAGTTGATTATTGAGGCGAGGATGTCATACCTCTGTGCTTAAACTGTTTTAAAAATTCTTGGTATAACGTGTTAAGGGATTTGCTTAATAAGTTGTGTTCATGAGTGTANATTGGATATGGAAGCCGAGCTAAATGGATGCATCAACGTCAAAAATACGCTCAAGAGTCGAAAATGAGTGAAACGGGCTATAGCCGGGCGTTTGAGCTGTAAAGCTGGGTCATAACAGGCTATAGCTGGGCGTTTGGGCTATAAAGCCTGGTAGGACCAGGCGTTTGGGGGCGGTTTGAGCCCTAACGCCAGGCATGTCCAGGCTTTATCCGGGTGTTTGGGCCATAAAGCCTGGTCCCTGGTCCGGTCCAATCCAAGTTTTGAAGGTTTTAAGTGTTTCCCGGTTTGAATAGAAGTCTCCTACACGTTTAGGGTTTGTCTCAAACATATAAATAGACCCAAAAACACAACTTTCAGGGGGGATGCCATTAAAGACTAGAGAAGCTTGTGGAATACTACTCAGAAAAGCAAAACATTGATTTTTGCATCCTTTATTCATTACTCTGTAATTTATTTATGCAAGTTATTTTGGATTTGATTATTATGAGCATGAGTAGCTAATTTTCTTACTAGGGTTTTGGTGGAACCCGTTAGGGGATGAGCTTATTGTGATATTAATATAGTTTGGTTGGTTGTAATCTCTATTTGTTCAACTACGTTATTGTTGTAGTTAATTGAAAGGATCCTCAATTAGCTGTTCCTATTTATTATGTATCTACTTGAGAGAGAGTGCATGTTTAGGTAGTTGTTTGAACAACACCATTCCCAGAGTATAGACGAAAGTAATAACCGAGGGTTTAGAAGTTGGATTAGAAATAACGATACTTCGGGTGCAATCTAAAGTGAACTGTAATGCAATCTATCTAGCGTAACTTGAGAGAGTGCGTCTAGTAAATTATCATAATTACTTGAGAAAGATTTATGGTAGATAGAGTTTTCATGATTGATAGAGACAATTAATCAAACTATAGGAAGTATCCAAGAAAGAAGTTCACCAACGAGGGAAACCATAACCTTAGACCTTTATTATAATTGTTTACACCATATTGTTAGTTAATCTTTAGTTTATTAATTTTGTCAGTAGAAATAGTAAAACATTACCAATTGATATTCAAAAGTCTCGAGAAAATTGATTAAGTAAAAGTGTCGTATTCTGACGGCTTGATTGATACGTAAATTTCTTGTGGGATCGACTCTGGGCGTAATACCCCGGATTATATTTGCAGCGCCCGTTTAGTCTTTCTATAAGACATAGTTGAGCGTGATATCCTGAATTTTACAAGAACAAAGTCATAACGATGTTGTTTTACCAAAAATCCGATAAATACTTTTAAGAGAGATTTGATAAGTAAAATAGAAGGTTAATTCTAGTTAAGCTTAACGACTGTGAGATCCGTGAAGATTATAATGAATGAATGAGATAAAGTACCGTAGTATTAAATTCCATGCAAAGATGCTGACAATGATTGACAATAAATATGCGAGTGAATTGGTAGAGTAAATGCATGCAATGAAAATAAATGTAATAATAAAAGATAACTCGGCTAAAATGCCAAACGTAAGATTCAACTATCTCGGTGTCAGCAGTGCAAATGACAAGCGACGTGGATGAAGCACTGTGTTCTTGGATCTTGTATATGAAAAGGTGTCTTTTAACTAGGGAACCAATATAAAAGACAAGAAATGTATATTCCTCTCAACAATCAATCTTACAAAGTGTTCTTTTTTCGGATCCCCTTTTTCTCCCCTCTGTTCTCTATATATAAGGAACATTTTTTGGGGAACCTTAAAAAGTACAAAGGGAGGGAATATTCTATTTAGAATATTCTCTTCTTCTAATCTAGGGTTATCCTACGTTACTATCGGCTTCTACCATCAACTTCGTCCAAGTTAGGACCTCCGCCTCTATCTGTTTAGCCGTTCCGAGCTTCGACCTCGATTAATGACATCGTTACGCTTGATCCAAATATCGACCAATACAGATACTGCCATCTTTTTCAACACTAATAATTTCCAACGGTTAGGTGTTTATCTCTTAAGTTCAATTTAACCACTCTCAAACCTCAAATCAGTCCAAACCTTTTACATATCAATTTTTTAAGTTGGTTTAATTCATTTTTTCTTGAATATACTTAATATAAAATCTTGAACACATGTGGACAATGGACATTAGGTGGATGTGAAAGGGAAAAAATGAGTAAAGTATTGCGTCCTGTTCCATGTTTTGTTTTTCCTTTTTTGATGGTATAACAACATAAGTAGTTTCCAATTGTCATATTCCTTGTCAAATCATTATCAAATTGCAGCTTTTAAAGTTTTAAAGAAGTGGTTGTTTGATATAAAATGCGTAGGCAGTTTTTCAAGTAGGAAAATAAATCATGAAACTTGAAGAAATAGTAAAATTCTTTTTTTAGCAAATTGTTCATTGAAAATGACTTATTGCAAAAAGTATTTTGCATTTTCTTTTAATGTCAAAGCTCCAAAAGCCACCTATTTGTCTTGATTTACACACCTGTTCCAGAATAGCCTTGTCTGTAAATGGCTATTGATCTTACTATTGAAAACGCACGTGGGTCCACTCATGACTTTTCTTTTTCTTTTTTTGAACTCAAAGCACCCGCACCATCTTGTGGGGCATATTATTAAAAACTAAACATAAGTCTATTCATGACTTTGTTTTAGGAGAAGCGGATTCAGGATTTGAGCACGATAGAAATATCATTGTATGTTAATTACTAACGATAAATTTTGATGTGCAATTATAAATTTAACAATTATGATAACTTATCATCCAAATATTATTTAAAAAAAAAGTGCTACAGAAAAAAAAATCCTGATGTTCTAAAAAAAGATAGGTTTCTTTGCAAAATGGGCTATAGGAAGAGAAGGAATAAAATCAATTAAGTTGACTATGGTGTATTAGTAGTAAACTATAAATAAATTAAAAAAAAAAGATAAAAATGAAAAATAAAGTGATTTGTTATTAAATATAAATTACATTGTATCCAAAGAACCAAATATTAATTAACTTAAGTATTACATATTAGTACTAAATTATAATTGAATTCAAAAGAAAGAGAGATGAAAGTAAAAGATAAAGCAATTTGCTATTAAATATAAATTACATTGTACTCAAAGAATAAAAATAGAAAGGAGGAAAAAAAAGTTTACGTGAGTTTCGAACCTACTTTACCAGCAAAAAGTGCTCAAATCAACCAATTCTCTTATCTGCCTCTTTGTTTCTAGGAGCACACTTAAAATATTTAAGGGTCCCATATAAATATACAGATATGTATATACAGGCTTTTTGCCGAGGCTAACGGCCTCAACCCACCAAGTAGGCCCGCCTCTGATGACCACAGTTCTTTTTACATTAGATTATACTAATCTGTTATGATTATTAATACAATCCAAGAATAATATGTATTAATTTTCTATATATATATATATATATATATATATATATATATATATATATATATATATATATATATATATATATATATATANGTTAAGGTATCAGGTGTGTGAATTCAATACTTTTGACGTGGATATAAAAGAGAAGAGGAAGCGGATGGCAAATTGTCTTTTTTTTTTTGGTGTGTGTGTGGGGTGGTTGCAGGATACATACTGATATAGAGACGTAAGGTTGAGTACAAAATTTGTTACATCACCTAATCCCATTTTCAACAGAACGCTAAAAGTGAAATTCAAGAAAACAATTATTATCCATGGTAAATTTCTTTCGAGATATTGGCAGTATAGGAATTAGAAAGACATTCATAGAACTCATAATGAGGACATTGAGTAGAAAGAAAGACGAATCGACATGTTCACTAGAAAGGGAGTGTCATCACCAAATTACATTAAGTCAGACAAGTGAAATTGACTATTAAATTGGGGTTAGTTTTGGTTTGAGAAAAAGTGGTGTTTACCTTTGAAAATGATAATTATAATTATATTTGATTTTGTGGTTCTAAAAATATGTGATTTATTTTAATACTAGTCGTTTAGGCAATAGATGTTAAGTGAGAATTAAGAAAAATGAGACAAGAGCAAAGGATAATGGAATTGTGCAAACCGAGCAGTTAAGAGACGCGGTCTCGGGCTTGGTCGAAATAGGGCCTCGAGGTCGAGCTCGAGGGTTTGATAGAAGGCGGTCGAATAAGGTATAATAGTGTTGAAGGCCTCGAAGATGGCATTTTTATGATCAATAACGAGCAATAAATGAAGAACAATTAATGAACACAATAAATGAAAGGAAATAAATCAAAGGAACAATTTGTAGAGAATGTTTGAGTTAGAGAGCAGAGAATGTTCTTGTTCTTGTATTGAATATCATATATCTTACAAAATGACAAGAGTCCCCTTTATATAAAGGGNTTTCATGATGGTCTTTGATCTTTACCCTGCCTCGAGGTATATCGACCCCTCAGAATACGTCCTCGAGGAATGCATTCGGGGTTGAACTTCGGATTCTGCTCCGATACAATCGAGGTCGAGGTTCAAAATACTGCAGAAGCCTTAAAATCGGAGACAAGAAGCAATTTGAATTCATCAACTTTTCAATGCCTCCATCAGTCAGTCTGTCGTGTTACGTAAGCGTCTGATGTGATATGAGAGATGCCCAAAAAGCTATATTTGCATAGTTCTTGAAAAGACTCGAACCTATTACATCGGTTGGCTGTCTTTTGGCTTCCCCCCACGCGCATGGCTGGCCCCTATAAGTACTCCTTCTCTTGCCCCTTATCTTTCATCGCTTCTTCTATCCTTTTAAAAAGAGCTTTCATTACTCATTTCTTGTATCCCTTTCTTGATCAGCTCTCTCTCGTTTCCTTTGAAATCTTTCAGCAGGAATGATGAATGCCTCCAAATCTGCTCCACGAGACGATAAAACCTCCTCATATTCATGTTCCTCTAAGGGTAAGGCAAAAGTACCCCAAGTCTCGAGGAATGCATCCCTGGGCCCTGCGAAACAACCTTTGATTTTAAGGTCGAAAAACCTTCCTCGAAGCCAGGACAGTGTGAACCCATATCTCGGTATATTAGCATAATAACAAACATCGAGAAGGTGAAGGCCGACTGCCTCTAGGAAGATGCGGTGCAAATGGAAATTCCCTCTCGTTAGGAGGACAAAACAACCCATAAAGCCGACTTCCTTAGTGTGTACACCTATCCATTTACCCTAGGCCCAGTAGAGTTGTCCTCGCCGTCGATAGACCCCGTTGTTCTCGACTTCTGCAAGCGATACAAGTGATGCTCTGCCAGATTCATCCATCGTTTTGGCATATTGTTTACATGATTAGGTATTTTGAAAACATGGTCGAGGGGATGCCTTTTACCCTCGACTACCTGATTAGAATGTACAGTCCCCGACTTTATCGGGTTGGTCTGATTAAGCTTCAACGTCGGTCTACGAAGGTTTTCTTTGCTGTACCGATGAAGACAAGGACAGAAAGTGGATGAGCCACTTTGTTCGAGTTAGGACCTCAAATTTGATTCCATTTGAAAGGATGCCATTCCCTGAGGAATGTAATATGAACCGCAAGTTAATACTTTGATTGAGCCTTTTTCATTTCCCTTTGTACCAACTTTATTTCGAACTAACTCCCCTTGATGATGATGCTGTCGCATGGTATCCCGATGCGGTTAAGAACCTCTCGAGCTGGGTTTGCCAGCTCGATTCGACTTGCCCGTACGCCGAGCGCGTATGGCGCAACCTGTCCAGGGGCCAATGGGAAGCTAAAAATCATGGTGGGGCCTTTCCTCTTGCGATACCTGAGTTCTTTAGAAGAGACACCCCCTGAATACATTCTAACTTTTTTATGTTTCGTGCTTGTGCAGGCCTAGGGGAGGCCTCTTTGATGAGAGAAACACCGCCTGGTGAAGCAGATATTCCAAAACCAGATGAGGAGTAAAAGAGAAAGAGGGAATTGCCGACTGAGTCCTTGAAGACAAATAGTGCTAGACTGCAAAAGTCTAAGGTTGACTCCGCGGACTTAAATGAGAAAAGCGATTTCCTGATAACTCCCGAGGGAAGGGGAAGTGCAACTGCTTCAACTTTTGCTAAGCCGATGACCGTCGAGCCGAGGGCTTCTAAACCAGAAGTCGATGATGCCATCCCGCCTCGAAACAAAGAGGTTTTCTAGGGTAGGTCGGGTGATGTCCCCGAGCGGGTTGACAGCCAAAATACTCCCAAGGCCTAAGGGCACTTGGTAGATGAGTTGCGATAGACTAGTTGTGAGCCGAAGGCCCCGATCGACCCATCAGGGGTTGTTGATGTAGGTGATTCTCTACCGGCTCCAAAATTTTCCCCGAGGGAGATACGAGATGCCCGTAATATAGAATCTTTCGACGCGGGGATGCTTCTCGGAGGGAAGGCCGTAATTGAGGGGCTCTTTACTATGGCCGAGAAGAGTCTCGAACTTAACGCCTCGCTCATTTTTGAGGAGGCCGAAAGGCTTTGTAGACATGTAATTTTTTTCGTTGATTGCTTCGAGCTTTGATCATTATTTCTTTGACCCTTTAACTTTATGCTTTCAGGCGAAAGTTCTTTATAATCGGACCATTGCCAAGTTTCAGGCTGATCTGACCCATTACGAGGGGAAGTGTAAGAGGTTTTTATCGGAGGTAGACGAGCTCAGGGCTCTTTTTGCCAAAAGGGAGGAATAATTTCTTATCCTCCAAGCTCGTTTTGAAATGATATATCGGGAATGGAGCTACCTTGATGAACATATAGCATAGTCTCCATATGTTTTGTTTTTGTTCTTGCCCCATTTCAGCGCTTAACACTTTCGGGTTGTTCTTTGTTGATTAAGGAGAAATATGCCCTGATGCGGGAAGGATTCAGAGCCAGGGATGCTGTGATCCTTGGATTTAAGCAGTGTGTGAACGAAATAACCTCTGCGATAGACATCCTCCAAGGGAAGTTATCCTCAATTTAGCATCGCCTTCGGGATGTGAGGGCTGAGAGTAGTAAGTATAAAGGCCTATATGCTGAATCAGTCACCGTGCTATCTTCAATTAAGGCTGAAGTGGACGCGCTCATAACCTCGTATAAAGACGATGTTGCTGCTGCAAACGCCCATACCAGGAAAGTAGCTGAGGAACCGAGATTAAACTTGCCCGAGTCGTGAAGCATGCTCGATTAATGTCTTGGAGGCAGGCTCTCGAGGATATGCAAGCAGGGGTCTTGATTTGCCTGCTGAGATCGATAGGGTGAAGACCCTAAAAGAGGAATCGGTGGCCCTGCTTGCTTCCGAAGATGATTCGAGCAGTGGCCCAGAAGATGATGAAGATGAAGGCGAAGTCCCTGAGGGGGAAGAGGCCGTTGAAGACCTGGGGTCGAAGGCCAAAGGGCTCCGACTTTGAGCTTTGTAAATATGTTTTGTGAGCCTTCATTATTTATAAAAGGCTTTTCGTTATTCCCATGCATAATTCTTGGTTTCTTGGAATAGACTTTGATGCTTGTTGATGATTAGTCCGGTGAATCGGACTTCGAAAGGAAACCCTTGGGGTTATAAATTAGCCATGAGGCTTTTTAGACTGGCCCGTGGGCTCTTACGTATTGGGTTGGTACGACCTTTGATATAGCTGGCGCTTGGGCTCTTACGCATTGGCCCTTAGGCGCTTTTTTAGTTCACTGTTTAGGGCTCAGTCTTCGAGTCGAGTTTCGAATCGCGCTCATCAACCCTTAGGTTTTTTAAATCGGCCCTGAGGCTCTTTAGGCTAGCGCTTAGGCTCTTACGCATTGGGTCGGCACGACCTTTAATGTGGCTGGCGACTTGGGCTCTTACGCATTGGGTCGGTACGACCTTTAATGTGGCTGGCGACTTGGGCTCTTATGCATTGTGTTGGTATGACCTTTAACCAGTTCTTTTCGAAGTACTTTTGAAGTAATTGGAGGCCTGTGATTTTATGGAGACGGTCAGACGTCTCTGAGTCGTGTTAGTTTGGCTGGAGCCTTATGATAGTGGTCATTGTATTTGGCCGTAGCCTTTTAGTCCCCGAGTGAGATAGCCTCGGTGTCTATATCGAGGGTATGCCTTTTTAGGGGTCTTATAAGTTCGAATATATAGCCTTGACTTTGATATCAGGATTATGCTCTTTTAAGGTCTTACAAATTTGTTCATGCCTTGCTTGAGGTCTTACAGATTTAATATTGCCTCATGGAGGTCTTACGATTCATTCCTTGCTTGAGGTTTTACAGTTTTGATGCTGCCTCGTGGAGGGGTTACATTGGTGCCTCATAGAGGGCTTATGAGCTCGAAGTTGCTGGCCTTGAGGTCTTATGGCTTCGAGTTTTTGATGGCTCGATGAGGTGACTGTCGATGACAGTCCCCGAGACATCCAAATTTTTTGGTATTGGAGACATTTTTTTTGAAAATAACAAACTTTTCAGTGTTGTCTTATTGAGGTCTTATAAACTTGACGTTGCCTAATGGAGGTCTTAGATTGTTGATATTGCCTCATGGAGGGCTTATGCTGTTGATATTGCCTCATAGAGGGCTTATGTTGTTGACATTGCCCCGTTGAGGGCTTACATTGCTGGTATTGCCTCATGAAGGGATTACATTGGTGCCTCATGGAGGGCTTACATTGGTGCCTCATGGAGGGCTTATGAACTTGAAGTTTCCAGATTGAGGTCTTACGGTTTCAAGTCAGATAGCTCGATGAGCCGATTGTCGAGGACAATCCTCGAGTCGGGGTTATGCCTTTTTTAAGGTCTTATAACTTTGACGTTGCCTCGTTGAGGGATTACAAGGTCGAAATTTCCGGCCCTGAGGTCTTATGGCTTCGAGTTTTCGGTGTCAGTCTGCGAGTGTTCGGGAAATTTCTGGCCCCGGGACCGTTTCTTGTGAAAATAGCAAACTTCTTTGATGCGCGAAGCGTTTTGATGATAAAAAATTCTCCTTTGATTACTTGGTACAAATATACATTTTTCACCATCGAAGGTTCGATTATTCTACATGGAAACGATTCATTCAACCGTTTGGCCCTATACATCGTTCTCCTGTCGAGACCCTCTTTGACATATTTTAGTTTCTTCGAGGAGGTGGCCTTCCGGGGGGATGCCCCTCAGTATTTGAGGTTGATTGAAGAGAAGCCTCGAGTACCTGTTGAGTTCTCCTTAGGTAGCATATAGATGTTGTCTCGTTAAAAAACTCGTCGGTAAAACCCATTTGGGATAAAATCCAATACGAGGGAAAAAAGAGCGCAATGCATGTTTTTAAAACCCAAGGTGTTCGAGTCGAAGGGTGTTGCGGTATCTTCCATCTTACACCTGTAAAAAATTATTGTGAATTATAAAATAAAAAGGGAGAAAGTTATACCTTAGCAATAATAGCGCCTAAGCATTGATACGTTCCAATTGTTTGGAAGTTGCTCGCCTTCCATGGTCCCGAATTTGTAGGATCCTTTGCCGATTACCCGAGGACGCGGTACGGTCCTTCCCATCTTGGGACCAATTTTCCTTCGTTAAGTTTTCGAGTGTTTAGCGAGACTTTTCTTAGGACTAAGTCCCCGACTCCGAAATGTCGGAGGTTTGTTCTCCTGCTATAGTATCTTTCGATCCTTTGTTTTTTGGCGGCCATCCGGACCAGTGAAGCTTCTCGCTTTTCATCTCATAGTTCGAGGGTTGTAGTCATGGCCTCATTGTTTGATTCCTCGGTGGCATGTAAGAATCTGGCGCTTGGCTCTCCGACCTCGACTGGTATCAAAGCCTCGGACCCATATACCAAAGAGAATGGCGTTTCCCTTGTGCTCGATTTAGAAGTTGTCCGATATTCCCATAGCACCTCGGGCAACATTTCTCTCCATTTTCTTTTCGCACTTTCTAACTTCTTTTTCAAGTTTTGAATGATGGTCTTGTTTGTGGACTCGGCCTGACCATTTGCACATGGGTGGTAGGGAGTTGATATGATCCTTTTGATTTTGTGGTCTTCGAAAAACTTTTTTTACTTTGCCTCCGATGAACTGCTTCGTGTTATAACACGTTATCTCGGAGGGGATCCCGAATCGGCACATGATGTGATCCCAGATGAAGTCGATGACTTCTTTCTCTATTATCTTCTTGTAGGCCTGTGCTTCCACCCATTTTGAGAAGTAGTCAATCATAAATAGAATAAATTTAGCCTTACCTGGCGCCGTTGGCAGGGGACCGACGATGTCCATTCCTCATTTCATGAACGACCATGGGGATAAGACTGAGTGCAGCTGTTCACCAGGTTGGTGGATCATTGGTGCAAATTTTTGTCATTTGTCGCATTTTCGGACGAATTCTTTGGTGTCCCTTTCCATGCTGTCGCAGTAGTAACCTGCTTTGATCACCTTTCAAATTAAGGAATCGGCACCAGAGTGATTTCCGCAAGTGCCCTCATGGATTTCTCGGAGCACGTAATCAGCGTCTCCTAGCCCCAAGCATACTGCTAGGGGTCCATCGAAGGTTCTTCTGTACAGAGTTCCATTCTCGTCGAGTGAAAATCGGGCTGCTTTAGTCCAAAGGGCCCTTGATTCTTTTGGGTACGTGGGCAGTTTCCCACTTCTCAAATAATCGATGTACTTATTTCTCCAATCCCATGTCAGGCTCGTGGAGTTGATTTCAGCATGGCCTTCTTTAATCACCAATTTGGATAGCTGAACAACAGCCCCAGGGAGTATGTCATCTTCCTCGACGGATGATCCCAGGTTTGCGAGTGCGTCTGCCTCGTTGTTTTGCTCCCGAGTTATGTGGACCAAAGCCCATTCTTTGAAGCAGCGAAAAGTGACTTGAAGTTTGTCCAGGTATCGTTGCATCCTGTCCTCTTGAACCTCGAAGCTCCCATTTGCCTGATTTACTACCAGAAGGGAATCACATTTTGCTTCGATGACTTCCGCTCCTAAGCCTTTGGCCAATTCGAGACCTGGTTTCAGAATCTCCCAGGGTTCGACTCACATAGTAGACAGGGAGTTGCGTACCTTGCTCGTCTCAAACCAACATGCCAGTTACCGCTACCTCGAATACTGCTAAGTACAAATATAGTGTTTCGTCTTCCTTTGGGGTGTGGAGCAAAGGCGGGCTTGAGAGATATCGCTTTAACCCCTCCAAGGCTTGCTGGCACTCCAGAGTCCAGTCGAAGTTTTTCTCTTCTTGAATAGGGAGAAAAAGTGATGGCTCCGATATGATGATCTCGAAATGAATCGGCCTAACGCCTCTATCCGTCCGGTCAGCCGTTGTACGGACTTCACATTGTTTACCACCGTGATTTCTTCGATGGCCTTGATTTTTTCGGGGTTGATTTTAATCCCCCTGTTTGATACCATAAAGCCTAAAAATTTGCCCGAACCAACGCCGAAGGCGCATTTCTCAGGGTTGAGCTTCATGTTGTAGCTTCTAAGGATGTCGAAAGTTTCCTGCAAATGAGTCAAATGGTCCTCTGCGCGCAGGGACTTAACTAGCATGTCATCAATGTAAACTTCCATGGATTTTCCTATTTGATGTCCGAATATCTTATTAACTAAGAGCTGGTACGTGGCCCCTGCGTTTTTTATCCCGAAGGGCATTATATTGTAGCAGTATGTGCCGTACTTCGTGATGAACAAAGTTTTTTCCCTATCCTAGGGGTTCATTTGAATTTGATTATACCTGGAGTAGGCTTTGAGAAAGGTGAGGATCTCGTGGATAGCCGTGGCATCAATCAAGCGATCGATGTTTGGCAACGGGAATGAATCTTTAGGGCATGTTTTATTTAAGTCCTTATAATCTACGCACATTCTTAATTTGTTCCCCTTTTTGGGAACTACTACTACATTGGACAATCATTCGAGATATTTTACTTCCGTGATGGACCCTATTTTGAGGAGTTTCGTTACCTCGTCTTTGACGAATGCGTGCTTTACCTCGAACTGAGGCCTCTTTTTTTGCTTCACCGATTTGAACCTGGGTTCTACGCTTAGCCGATGAGTGGTTACTTCCGATGGGATCCCTGTAATGTATAAGTGGGACCAAGCAAAGAAATCAATGTTGTTAGCAAGAAATTGAATGAGTTTCTTCCTGAGTTCGGGGGTGAATCCCGTTCCCAGGTATACTTTCGATCTGGAAGATGTTCCATCAAAACAACTTGCTCCGGGTCTTAGACTGTTGAATTTGTTGCGTTCGATTCTTCTAGGGAAACAAAGGTTCGAGGGGTGAGGAAGTCTTCTTTATCATCCTCGGGGTCCTGTTTATCTTCTGACCCCTCGAGGTGGTGTATATGGGCGCCAGTGCCATGCAATGTAATGCGAACATTTCTTTTGCCGCATGTTGGTCCGCATACACCGTTTTTATGCCATCTTTAGTTGGGAACTTCAACATCTGGTGGAGATTCGATGGTACCACCCTCATGTCGTGTATCCATGGCTTTCCAAGCAGGGCGTTGTATCTCGTGTTACCCTTGATGACATGAAACTTGGTATCCTGAACTGTACCGGACATATTGACTGGGAGGGTGACTTCCCCCTTCGTTGTTTCACTCATCATGTTAAACCCACTGAGGGCTCGAGAATCGTCTATGATTTGGTCGAGCAGTTCGAGCTGCTCCAATACCCCCAACCTGATTATATTGGCCGAGCTACCTGGATCCACTAGCACACGCTTAATTTGAATGTTATTTAAGAGAAAAGAAATTACCAATGCATCATTATGTGGTTGGGACAAGGCTTTAATGTCTTCTTCTCTGAACACAACAGTTCCTTCGAGCATATAACTTTGAGTTCGCTCTTTCGTGGTGATGGGCACTTTGGCCCGTTTGAACACGGGTCCTTGCGGGACATCGGTTTGTCCAATAATCACGTGAATGTCGTGGTGGTGTTCTTCTGGCCCATCCTTCCTACTCGATTCTCTTTCTCGGAAGTGGTTCTTGGCTCGATCATCAAAAAATTCTCGAAGATGCCCTTTGTTGATCAACTGAGCCGTTTCTTTTCGAGCGGGAGTTCTCCGTGCTTCGTGTAGGCCTCCTCCACACACACTTCCATATGTTGGAATCTTATATTGACATGCAAAGTGTTGCGTGAGCCTTCATCAACGGGGATTTGCACTGGTGCCCCTTCAGGATTTTGTGGTGGTACCCCGGCACCTGAGGCAGCGATGTTGTTCTCTCCATGATCCTCAGGACCGTTATTTTCATGTGCATACACTGATTTAGACATTTTCTGACTTTAAATGAAGGATTCTTGGACAACAAAAAGTGTAAAGAATAACTTGTGTTTATAGAAAACCAGCACTAAAACAATCACTATTATTTTTAGCCCCACGGTGGGCGCCAAACTGTTTACCTTGAAAATGATAATTATAATTATATTTATATTTGATTTTGTGGTTCTAAAAATATGTGATCTATTTTAATACTAGTCGTTTAGGCAATAGATGCTAAGTGAGAGTTAAGAAAAATGAGACAAGAGCAAATGATAATGGAATTGTGCAAATCGAGGAGTTAAGAGACGGGGTCTCGAGCTTGGTCGAAATAGGGTCTCGAGGTCGAGCTCGAGCTCGAGGGTTTGATAGAAGGCGGTCGAAGAAGGTATAACAGTGTTGAAGGCCTCGAAGATGGCCTTTTTATGATCAATAACGAGCAATAAATGAAGAACAATTAATGAACACAATAAATGAAAGGCAATACATTAAAGGAACAATTTGTAGAGAATGTTTGAGTTAGAGAGCAGAGAATGTTCTTGTTCTTGTATTGAATATCATATATCTTAAAAAATGACAAGAGTCCCCTTTATATAGGGGGAGGGGGGGGTCCCAATATAGTACATGTGTAAATTACAAAGATAAATGGTTGGTAACAACCATTTAATGTCACGGTACGGACTTGTACTATTTTTGCACACTTGGTCAACTTTAACCACGTGCCTTTTGGGAATTTCTCACTTTTTCATGATGGTCTTCGATCTTTACCCTGCCTCGAGGTATATAGATCCCTCGGAATACGTCCTCGAGGAATGCATTTCGGGGTTGAACTTTGGATTCTGCTCCGATACAATCGAGGTCGAGGTTCGAAACGCTGCAGAAGCCTTAAAATCAGATTTCCCTGGTTTTGCCGTATACAATTTGTTATGGAAAAATGTGTTTGGAAACGGAAAAATACATAGTTTACTCATGCAGCAAAATTCCTGTTACACATCTCTCTTTTACGGGACACCTTTTACACACTTAACCTTTTAAAAGTGTGTCTAAGACACACCACTTTTGTGCTTGACCAATTTTTCAGATAACGTGAAAGTCACGCCCTAATAGGGTCGTGACACGTGTCATTGACTTTAAAAAGGAAAAAAATATTAGAAATTAAAATTAAAACATATCTTCTTCATCTTTCCATTTTCTATCTTAAGCACCATTGTTGCTACTGCCATGGTTGTTTGTGGGAAAATTTCCAAAAATACTAAAATTCAACCACACTATCTAAACAACTAGCTGAAATAATCGAGCAAAAAATTGAGTTCAATAACTCAATAATCAACAAGACCCAATTGATTTTTCAAGCTTTTTTCATTACTCCAACAATGGTGGATTCTATATTTTTTCACCAAACCTTCAATACAACTGTTAAAGCTTTTAAATCTATCACAAATAAATAGTTTTCAAAATATTTGGACAATTAACCAATAAAATCCGCTCAATTTTAGATCTAAAATTAATATATTCTTTCATAAATTCTATTTGGGTGAAGAAAATGAGGGGGAGGGTGGTGAGGAAGAAGACCAGGGGGAGGGGGAGGGGTTCTTGTTTGGAGGGGATACAAAAAATGTGATTTTTTACGGGTTTCACGCGCTTTTTGTGAGTGTAAACACGCAGGTGCTATCTGGTCAAAAGTAGTGTGTCTTAGACACACAAAGTTTTTCATGAAAGAGAGGTGTGTAATAGGGATTTCGCTGCAAGGTTGATGGGTAAACTATGTATTTTGCCGTTTGGAAACTATGTATTTGGATAATTGATTGCTTTTCGAAATCTTTTTTTTTGGGTTAAACAAAGAAAAAAAAGACTTTTACACTTTTATATTTTTTTCTCTATAATATTGTGATTTGTGGTGAAAGGAGAGCCCCAATTGGTAGAAAAAAACCACAGCCCCTTGGGGTTATCCTGCACTTAGAAGAAGAAGTAGAAAAAGGAATAAATATATTGATAATTTGATTCTTTGTCACCTTAGTAAATAGAAGAGAAAATCGAATTAAATTCTTTGTTTTTACAAAAACTGTGGCCGGTGTCTTTGATGCTTCGGTTTTCGCAAAAAGGGTTCCAAACTTAGCTCGTAGAGTAGAGGCCTTGCCCCAAGATATTTTTTTTAAGCTCTTGCGGGTGACTTTTTGTCTTACGACCCCACCAACGCCTGGTCGACCTCTCCTTCGATTCAACTCGGGCCAGCTATGGAACAGGCTTGTGAACTAGGGACTCCGTTTCGGGATCTTCATCGATTGGATAAAGAGTTTCCACTGATGGGGAAGTTCTTTAACTAGCGCCCACAGGGTTCCCCAATAGGGCCCGAATGAAAGACCCAAGCCTACATGAATAATATGAACCATCAATGCATGATTTCTTGGAGCCGGGGTCTACCAAAAATAACCTCTCTACCTCTGCATAAGGCAGGGGTAAGATTCCGTACATATTACCCTTCCCAAACCCTTTTTGTGAGATTGCACTGGATTTGATATTGTTGTTATTGTAAACAGAAATTTTATTTAATAACTATGGAACATTACAAACTTCTCTCATTGACACCTCATTGGGATTTTCGAAATCTATTGATTGATTATAGTTATAAATCAAACTTAAGAAGGAATTTATATAACTACAGCCCTAAGTTATTGTAAGGAGCCCCTGTTGTTTCATTTCTTTATTCTAAACCTAATAAGTATATCCTAATTGTGATGGAATATTATTATCTAAGCCTATCCATTGTAGTCCATCCTTCTATAAGCGTATATAAGATTTAAATTATACTAAATGATAGTGCAAATGAATGTTTACACAACTACTACAATTTAATCTGTTTTATTAGATAACTTATCTTATTTCTTTACTTATTAATTATGCTGATTGATATTTTTTTATTACATTTTAAGCTAAGTGACTGGTAATATTAAAAAGTATTTGGACTAAGACCTAAAACTTGTTAGAATGAAGAATAAAAAGTTTTGCTCAAGCACCTACACTTTATAAATAAAAAAAAACGTTAGCAAGAAAGACGTTATCATATTAATTAAGCGCTAAAGAGCAATAAAATACATATATTCAATATAAAATTAATTATATCTCTACGAATAATAATATAAGCAATTGTCTTATAAATATTTTATAGCATATTGCGAAAAATTATTGAAACATTCCCCTATGATGGAACAACGAATCTGGTATATTGGTAAAAATTGCACGGGGCGCCTTATTTGGTCGCTCCCATTTAATCTCTATACCCATATTTTTAAAAATATTTAATCTATACCCTAATTTTTACAACTTCAGACGCCTCCTTCTTCCTGCTACATGTGCGCTTCTTTCTTCCTCCTTCCTCGATAGTAGTCTTCCAAGTTGATGAGAGGCGAAACTCATGCATCATCCAATCAGTTTTTGTGCCTTTCCCAGCACTTCCTCAATAATATACTAAACATTTTGTGAGGCCAATGATGCAGTCGTGATTTTGTGATTTGGTAGTAGAATAAACAGGCTTGTCAATCCCAGTTGCTTTCCAGAATTTAGATCTTGTTACTCTATTTGGTCTTACACTGTTCTTGTATTTAATCTTAAAGAATGCTGAAGTTCAACAAATATAAACAAAAACTTCAGCTCGTATAATGCTGAAGTTCAGCAAATACAAAATAAACTTCAGCCCTAAAGTTCATCACAAACATAATAAAGCTTCAGCTAAAAACATGCTAAAGTTCAGCAAATATAGAATAAAACTTCAGCTAAAATATGCTGAAGTTCAGCAAATAGAGAACAAAACTTCAGCTACTAGAATGCTTAAGTTCAACTACAAACAAAAACTTCAGATAATAGAGAACAAAACTTCAACTACTAGAATGCTTAAGTTCAGCAATTACAAACAAAAACTTCAGCAAATAGAGAACAAACTTTCATCTACTAGAATGCTTAAGTTCAACAATTACAAACAAAAACTTCAGCCATCACTTGGTTCAGTCATTTGCTACTTCAGGCCCGTCTACTAGAATGCTGAAGTTTGCGTGATTGCCTTTGCTACTTCAGGCCCGTATGCATGAAGTTACGCGAAAAAGTGGGTACGCTTGTAATTTTTTTTACAAAGCAGGTATAAGTTAAAACGTCACCCGAAAAGCGGGTATTGATACAAATAGCCCGTATATTGTAAAGACACATATTACTAATTACATGACCATCAGCCCATATTTGCTTTCTGGATGTGCTAACAACTTAATTGTGTAATCCAATTTACAAGATGGAGTTTCTTCCAGTTGATGGCTGATCCCAATACAAATTCTTTCTTTGTAGTTCACTATGATTTTCCTATAACTGAATTAGGTATGAATGAATTATTTTGTGTGACATGGTTTAGGAGGGCATCTTGGATTGATTTGATTAATGTAATCCTTAGCTACTATGTTCGGTAGAATTTTGAACCCTCTAGTAAGTTTTGATTTAATCTCTAACCATGTCAATAGAAATTAATTGTTATATGCTAAGATTAAAAAATTGCTTGTAATGATCTATTCAGACTCGATAAAATGGAGGAAAACTAAAAAATAGTTACACTATGGAAGAAAATCTTCTAATTATACTTGTATGATTTATCCATTAACATTTGATTGGGCTGACAAAACATCCGTAGAAACTAAGTTGTCACCAAGTATCCATATGAGATAACATACCCATAAAATTAAAGTCCTATTTGATCATCCTTATTAATCTGTACCCACTTTTGAAAAAAGTTTAACTGGTATTTAGTGTAGCGGCACTTCAAATTTCTTCTGTTTCCTGCTTCTTCTGCTTCTCTTCTTCACATTTGATTGGGTTGACAAAACACTCGTAGAAAACTAAGTTGTCTCCAATTAACCATATGAGATGACATACCCGTAAAAATTTAAGTCCTATTTGGTCACCCCTATTAACTTGTACCCACTTTTACAAAAGTTTAACTGGTATCCATTGTACGGGACTTCAGATTTCTTCTGCTTCCTGCTTCTTTTGCTTCTCTTCTTTTCTTCTTAAAATTTGATTGGGCTGGCAAAACATCCGTATAAAACTAAGTTGTCACCAAGTATCCATATGAGATAACATACCCATAAAAATTTAAGTCCTATTTGATCACCCCTATTAACCTATACCCACTTTTTAAAAAAAAATTTAATTGGCATCCAGTTTAGCGACACTTCAAATTTCTTCTGCTTCTCTTATTCTCCTTCATAAAAGCTTTATCGGTTATATTCTATTTGCTCAGGAACCTACATTCCTTTCCCGCTATTCGACTGCTCCTTTTTGTACTTTGCCGGTCATTGTTTGCACCATATGACGATTTTCACTCAACGGTGTAGGAATTCGAACTGAATCCACCAGAGAGAACATAGTTGATGCCAATTAGTAATACATATGGTTTAAGGGAGAAGAAAATGAAGTTTTTACCCTAGAGATATGAAGTTACGACGGCTTCAGGAAAACATAAGACCCGATTTCGAAGTTGCATTGAAGCGATAGAAGAATTTTAGATTTAATTTTCTGAAGTTGCATTGAAGCGATGGAACTTCAGATCCGATTTTCTAAGATTGCATTGAATAGAAAGAAGAATTTCATATTCGATTGTTTAAAGTTGCATTGAAACGATAGAACAATTTCATATTCGATTCTAAAGTTGCACTTTGAAGGGATAAAATAAGATCAAATTTTATAAAATCATATATTTGTAACTTCATAGGCGAATTTGAAAGTATATTTCGAAGTGGGTAAATTTTATAAATTTTTATGCATGCGGGTATGACTTTAATGGTAGCCCCAAAACCGGGTATATCTGTGCTCCCCCGCCATACCCTATGCTTGGGTCCCCCCCAATTGTTTCGGCAACATCATAATCGTCCAGACGACATAAACAAGTTCAAATCATGTACTGAAAAATATTTCTGAAAATATCAACTATTTTTTGGTATTTGATTGCCAGAAAGTAATTTTCAAAGAAAATATTATCACCAAAAAGAAAAACAATTTGTCAATGTTGGGTTTAAGCTCTTATTTTTCTTTCTATCTATGTAAACTAAAATAAGCTCACTTGCACAACCCACTTCTATAAGCCCACTATTGCCTACGTTGAAAGATATATAAAATTTGTACGGGAGTTTGTGTGAAAGTTGTATGAAAGTATGTTATGATGTTGTATGAAAAAATATATGGAAGTTGTATGAAAATTGTATGAAGCATGGCAACCACTTTAGTTGGTAATGGACTCATGTTACATCTTCTTTTATACTATATCAGAAATTTATTTATGTCTGTTGCTTTTGAATTTATTTATGTTGCAATATTTTGAAACTATATCAAGTTTTCTTTTTGATGCTCGAATCAAATTGATTGTTATTGTTGAACATATTTGCCTTCCACTTGAAGGCTTTAAGATGAAATTCGATGGCCAATAGTGACAGATTCAGTGTGAGAAAGAATTATAGCTTGTTAATTGTGTATTTTAATGTTGAACACAATTTGCTTTTATGATTGTAGCAAATTGTGGGTGAATTTATCAATTTTAATGCCATATTATCATCAATGACATATTTTTTAAATACTATGAGATGAAATCAGGTGAGTGTTTTGAAATTTAGTTGAAATTGGCTTGTAAAATTTAAATCCAAAACTTGAAGCAATTTGAAGGAAGATTAAACTGAACAACTGAAGCAAAAACTGGAGAACTTATTTGATATTTTGTTTGTAGATTTCAAATGTGAAGTTTGTAATTCTAAAATTGGTTGGGGTGATGCAAAATTCAGCATGATCACAGCCAACTCAGCTAATGCAGTTAGTTAGTTAAGTCCAAGTCAGCCAAGAGTTAGTTAGAAAGTTAGTGAAGTGTAGTTAGTTCGTTGAGAATCAGAATCTTTCGAAGGAGTCATGTATTCATTCATAATAGGACTACAATGTATAGTTTTTCAATCATCAATGAAATACAACTATAATTTCTCTCTCAATCGTCTAATTTTCTCAATTATAATTTCTTCACTTCATAAATTGTGATCTTCGAGTTTCTTCGCAAAACTCCTAGCTCAGCTGCTAAATTCTCGTATTCATTGTTGGATTCCTGCAATTGAGAAATCAGTGGTATCTGAGCAGTCATTTTCTTGGCTAAAAAAAAGACGAAAGGAACACTATCTAACGAGAATTCTTCGACAGAAGTAGGAGAATTGCATGAATTAATTGAGAAGTTGATCTCTGATATTTGGGTTCTTGCTAGAGAAGTATCTTGTTGATACCCAATTTTTTTCATATATATTTTATGAATATATATATACTTTAAAAATAGTACATGAGCATCAACAAGTATTTTCCATAATTTTCTATAATTTTAAAGGGTTTTAATCAATTTATTCCTGCATTTTATTATCTAAACAATTATTAATTGCATCAAATTTTATAATGATTTTATTATTTAATTTTTTTCATTTATATTCATATTAAAGCTTTAGATATTTTATATATAATTATATTTGCATCTTTAGGCTATAATTACAATATTTCGCAATAATAGCCACATATATGCATAATTACATTATTTACTATCACGACCAAATTCCCAACCCTAGGGATCGTGATGGCGCCTAACACGACACTTGCTAGGCAAGCTAATGTTAGAATTCGATTAACTACTTTGCATTTATTATCCATTTAGACATAATAAAATAATAATCTGAAGTAATTGGATCTATTGGTTATCAATAAATAATTTTCAAAGATAAAATAATAATAAATTGAATAAAACGAACCACGAGCTAATTATATAAATAATCATGAATTACCCCAAAGTCTGGTGTCACAATTCACGAACTATTAAAGAATACTATAAATACTGGGCTGAAAGAAATAGTGTAACTGTTATGAATATAATAAAACAACGTTTGATAAAATAGGAGAAGACTCTCGGGATCTGCGAACGCCGGCAGATGTACCTCGTATCTCCGAATGAATGGATGGCTGCTCTAAAATTTTTTACTACTGGATAGTACCTGGATCTGCACAAAACAGTGCAGAGTGTAGTATAAGTTCAACCGACCCCATGTACTGACTAAGTGCCGAGCCTAACCTCGACGAAGTAGTGACGAGGCTACGGCGAGGCATTAACAATATGACCTGTGACAATAATACATATAACAAAGCAAGAAAGAAATCTAAAACAATTAAATAATAACAACAATTCAAATTAACTCAGTCACCTCTTTTCAGGTCTCAGCTATAACCAATCCTCAAATCAATTTCACACTTTGCTTTACTTTAAAGATTACCACATGTACAAGATATGAGAAAGACGGTATAGTAAAACAAGAACTCCCAAACATTTATAATTAAAACGGTAAAACATAATTATTTATCCTTATCACAAGTAATTTCTCCACCCTTATCACAATTAATTATTCACCCTTATCACAATCAATTATCCACCCTTATTATAGCTCCCTTATCACAGTCCCCTTATCACAACCAATTTTGTTTATAAAAAAAAGATTTCCACCATTCAAGCCGAGCCTTTCACAACACCTTCATTTCAATAATTTTAAACAGAATCCTATATTTCTCATAAACTCATCGAATATTATCACAACAACAAGAATCAACAGGAGCATAATCATATACATATCTCCTGAAATAGTTCCAAACTACTCAATATTTCTGTGCCCCAAGGGAACCAAATACACAATCAATACTCTTCCAAAATAATCAAAATAATATTTAACAACAAATTAATAAAGCCTTATGATCATGGAAACAATAATTAACAAAAAATAATTAATACGGGGATCAATTAAATTAGAAACGGGGAAGGGATCATGTTTAACAGACAATTTAGTGGTGCATAGATACTCGTCACCTCACCTATACACCACACACATGCTAATTCACATAACAAATAAATTGGGAATACCTATTCCCTCAAGTCAAGGTTAAACCAAGCACTTACCTCAATTTCGCATGCCACTCACTGCTCAATTACAACTTTCCCTTTAGAATCTTGCTCTAACTTGCTCGAATCTAATCATAATTAACACAACATCATTAATTAAGGCTAAAGGAACTAACTTTATTGAAAATTATAATTTTTCCTAAGTTTTCTCCAAAAAAGTGAAAACCCGACCCCGGGTCCGCTTGATCTAAACTCGGGGTTCGGACCAAATTACGTTTACCCATTCACCCACGAACCCAAATATACAATTAGTTTCGAAATACGACCCCAATTCGAGGTAAAAATTCAATTTTTAAAAAATTCCCTAATTCTACCCAAACCCTCAATTTTTACCATGAAAATTCTTAGTTTTTTAGTTAAAAGTGATGAAAAACAATGAGTAATTGAAAGAGTAAAGTTTAGAATTGATTACCTATGACTTGGGGGATGATATTTGGTGAGGAAATTCGTTCCTAGGGCTGTGGGGTTCGAAAATTTGAAGCAGAAAAAATATGCCCGTTATATATATATATTTTTTCCAGCTATTCTGCCTCTTTTCTCATGCCAAACAATCTCAAAACTCGATTTTTATGTCTCCAATGGATTACTTATGAAATTATAGTCAAGTTAGGCTTTTGAATCACTCAATTTGACCTTATAATGAAGGAGATATGTAGGTTTTAATATTTGCAAATAGTGCAGATTTTTAATACGCCGTCAGTGACAATTTCGTAATTAACCTGAAAAATCTGGCAACCTTAGTAAAATAACCATAAAATCCTCATACGATGTCCAAATTCGATGATTCTTTTTGCTACGGGTCCGTAATTACGATACGGATCTAATACTTCATTCAAAACAAAAATCGGATCTCATTTATTCAATATGATATCATTTATGCTTGAAGAAACGACGTCAAAGCATAAGAAAGTACGAGCGCAACACAACCCAAACCTATTCGAAACTCACCCGAGCCCTCAGGGCTCTAAACCAAACATGCACGCAAGTCTAAAAGCATTATACAGACTTTCTCGTGCGATCAAATCACGAAAGTAACATGCAAAACTATGAATTAAACCTCAAAACTCATCAACCGGATGTCCGAATCACGTCAAACGAACTCCGTTTTTACCAAATTTCACAGTTAACCTTTAAATATCATAAAAAATCTGTACCGGGCTCCGGAACCAAAATACGGGCCCGATACCAATGGTTTCACACATTAATTCCTTTCTTTATTTCATAAATATTTAAGCAAAATAATTTCTTTCAAAAATTGATTTCTAAGGCTTGGGACCTCGGAATTCATTTTCGGGCATACGCCCGAGTCTCATATTTTACTGCGGACCTCCCGGGATCGTCGAAACACAGATCCGGGTCCGTTTATTCAAAATGTTGACCAAAGTCAACTATAATCAAATTTAAATTCTAGAAATCACTATTTCTCATATTTTCACATAAAGGCTTTTCGATTTCACGCCCAGACTGTGCACGTAAATCGAGGTATTTAAAATTAATCTTTTTAGGGTTGTTAAGCTTAGAACGAAGTCTAAATTCATAGTATAACCCCTTGGGTTATCACAATATCCACCTCTAAAACAAACGTTCGTCCTTAAATGGACATAGAAAATTACCTGAAATGGTGAACAAGTGTGGATATCTACTCCGCATGTCCGTTTCGGACCCCCAAGTGGCTGCCTCAACGGGATGGCCTCTCTACTGCACTCGAACTGAAGGATAACTCTTGGATCTCAACTAACGAACCTGCCGGTCTAAAATAGCTACCGGCTCCTCCTCATAAGTCAAGTCTTTGTCCAATTGCACAGAGCTGAAATCTAACACGTGGGACGGGTCACCATGATATTTACGGAGCATAGACATGTGGAATACCGGGTGAACTGAGGATAACCCCAGAGGCAACGCGAGTCTATAAGCTACCTCCCCTACTCTATCAAGAATCTCAAATGGACCGATGTATCTAGGGCTCAACTTACCCTTTTTTCCAAACCTCATAACACCCTTCATGGGCGATACACGAAGCAATACTCTCTCTCCCACCATGAATGCCACATCACGAACCTTGCGATCGACATAACTCTTTTGCCTAGACTGAGTTGCACGAAGTCTTTCCTGAATAATATTGACCTTATCTAAGGCCCCCTGAACCAAGTCTGTACCCAGTAACCGAGCCTCTCCCGACTCAAACCACCAACTGGCGATCTGCACCGTCTACCATATAATGCCTCATAAGGAGCCATCTAAATGCTCAAATGATAGCTATTGTTATAAGCAAACTCCGCTAATAGTAAGAATTAATCCCACGAACCTCTAAAGTCAATAACACACGCGCGAAGCATATCCTCCAATATCTGAATGGTACACTCGGACTGCCCGTTAGTCTGAGGGTGAAATGCTGTACTCAACTCTACTCGGGTACACAAATCACGCTGAACTGCCCTCCAAAAGTGCGAAGTAAACTGCGTACCCCGATCATAAATGATAGACACGGGCACACCATGAAGGCGAACAATTTCTCGAATATATATCTCAGCCAGCCGTTCTGAAGTATAAGTACTTGCCACATGAATGAAATGTGCTGATTTAGTCAGCCTATCCACAATAACCCAAACCGCGTCAAACTTCCTCTAAGTCCGTGGGAGTCCAACAACGAAGTCCATAGTGATACGCTCCCACTTCCACTCAGGAATCTCTATATGCTGTATCAAATCACCAGGTCTCTGATGCTCATACTTTACCTGCTAACAATTTTAAGCAATGAGCCACATACGCAACAATGTCCTTCTTCATCCTTCTCCACCAATAATGCTGCCTCAAGTCTTGGTGCATTTTGGCTGCACCTGGGTGAATCGAATACTTAGAACTGTGAGCCTCCTCAAGGATTAACTCACGAAGGCCATCAACATTAGGCACACATAACTGAACCTATATACTCAAAATACCATCATCTCCAACTGTAACCACCTTGGCACCACCGTGCTGAACTGTGTCCCTAAGAACCGCTAAATGTGGGTCATCATCTTGCCGCTCCCGGGTACGCTCAGTTAGAGAAGACCGAGCGACTGTACAAGCTAGAACACTGCTGGGCGAAATATCCAACCTCACGAACTGATTAGCCAACGTCTGAATGTCTGAAGATAACGGTATCTCACCTACTGGAATATACGCAAGGCTGCCCATACTCACCGCCTTTCTACTCAAAGCATCGTCCACCGCATTGGCCTTCCCTGGGTGATACAATATAGTGACATCATAATCCTTTAGTAACTCTAACCATCTCCGCTGCCTCAAATTTAGATATTTCTGCTTGAATAAGTACTGGAGACTGCGATGGTCAGTAAAAACCTTACACGACACGCCATAAAGATATTGCCTCCAAATTTTCAAGGCATGAACAATGGCTGTCAATTCTAAGTCTTGAACATGATAATTCTTCTCATGGACTTTTAGCTTCCGAGATGCATATGCAATCACCCTGCCATCCTGCATCAACACTGCTCCAATTCCAACTCAGGAAGCATCATAATACACCATAGAAGAACCTGAATCTGATGGTAATACCAACACCGGTGCTGAAGTCAAGGCTGTCTTGAGCTTCTGAAAGCTCGCCTCACACTCATCTGACCATTTGAATGGGGCACCTTTCTGAGTCAATTTAGTCATTGGGGCTGCTGTGGATGAAAACCCCTCCACAAAACGACGGTAGTAACCTGCCAAACCCAAGAAACTCCTAATTTCCGTGGCTGTAGTGGCTCTAGGCCAATTCTTGACTGCCTATATTTCCTTAATAGTTGTTCATAGCCAATTACAGAATTATCAAATAGCTTCACGTAAACAAGAATCTACTTTCAAACCTTCACAATACTGATAACGAGATACGATGCTTGAAGACCTCAAAATTATATACCTGAATTAACGTGTCTCATTTAACGCCACCTGGGCGGGCACCTACCTTGTAGGTTAAGGCTCAATCATTATAGCATGAATTTGGAAAATTATTCACAGATAGTTAATTAATTAATTAATTCATTTATTTATTTATTTATTATTATTTATTCATTTATTATTATTATTATCATTATTTTATACCTAAATTTTTGAATAGGCCTAACATGCATGACTCTTACCAGTGCTATAGTAAGATTTTAATTTCACAAGGGAGAATTTAAACACACGAATTTTCATCACAAGCATCTAGTCCTTACATAACTTCCACCGCGGCCCGTAGACCGATCTAAACATATCAAATCATATTAAAATACGAGGATCTCACCCTTAATTCTGAATCACAAGTAATATGCATATCGTGCCACCAGAAATCTTCCCTTTTCTTCCTTTAAATATTTTCCGTTAAACAAATTACAAAACATAATGATAGATATAGCTATCTCCATAGAATTTCTCAATACTAGTGTTCACACAAGAAGATTTTTAAGTTACGAACCTCATCCGAGAGTGGAACATATTAGAAGAATTTTATTAGATACGCATAACCGAATTAAGTTCGGGAAATCATAACTTTATAATAATTAGAGATTGTTCTTGTAATGGCACCATTTAATGTAATGACCTCAGCCATACCATAAAAAATATATCAACATGCTGGGTCTCCACCTCTAGGAATCTGACCTCCACCTTCGACATTTCGACCCCTTTTCCTTAGCTGGTCATGTAAGTTGAGTTGTAACTGCAATGGAGCATGTAGCCTGAGTGCTCTGATGAAATATGACTCTCCTAAGTCTAGGACAATTTCTACCACTAGCCGAAATAAATTACCAACCTTCCCTGAGTCGTACAAAATTTTACAATCATAATTGAGTCCTTTAATGAGTATGTGGACTTGCTCTCTGGCTATAAGAATCGAAGTAGGAGTATGATGGGCTAACTTATCGAACCTGATGGCATATTCTGACACCGTCATATGACTTGACGCAACCGTTCAAAACCCTATGCGTCGCGTATTATGAAGAGTCCGAGAAACAAACTCTTTCAAAAGCATTTATGAGAACTTAGTCAAGTAGTTGATGTTGTAATGACTGGTCGTCCTCTTCGTAGGCTTGCCTCAACCACTGACGACCAATTTCTTCTTTACCATGTTGACTCAACATCGTTGAGCTACCCCACTTATTCATGTACCATTCGTTATTCCTTGGGGTAACTCTTATCCTTATTGATGCACAATGACCCCAAAGGTATAGCTCTATACAGATAAACCTTGGCACGGACCATATAGTCTAGAAGCTTGTCAACCACTGTACTCCCTCTGGAGCACCCTAAAATCCGCAACCGTGACTTCCACGTTGAGTAAACGTTCCGTAGATTTAAAGTTGGTTATATAAATCCTGTGGTACTAAGGTATAGGGTTATTAAGGAGGCACACATACCGCAAGTCCAAGCTTTATCTCTTGCCAAAATCTCAGGCCTTATACATTCCAAGCCAAAATCAATATAACACATGACCCCACAATCTATTCCTTGACAGTGGACTTCCCCACTTGGCACGGAATCATAGGTCACAATTCCTGAACCTCGGCGTCTAGATCCATTTGAGACTGTACAATAGGTGTCGAGGTTCGAGCTCTAGACTGAGCTCTACTTCTGTCTCTTCCCCTAATCGTAGCTGTCATTGGGGCTTAATCTTTTGTCCGGTTGTAGACGCTTTGCGTGTTGTCGCGATTTGTGAGAGGACAAGAATAGACAATTTCAATCATCAATGGTAGAAGTGCACGATAGAGTAGAATAGAAGTGAAAATTTTCCTAATTTCATAACCTCTGAGAGATAAGTACAAACGTCTCCGTACCGATCCTTCAGACTCTACCAAGTTTGTTCGTGAATTGTGAGACCTAAGCAACCTAGTGCTCTGATACCAACTTGTCACCACCCAAATTCCCAACCCTAGGGATCATGATGTCGCCTAACACCACACTTGCTAGGCAAGCCAGTGTTAGAATTCGATTAACTACTTTGCATTTATTATCCATTTAGACATAATAAAATAATAATCTGAAGTAACTGAATCTATTAGTTATCGATAAATAATTTTCAAAGATAAAATAATAAGCAATTGAACAAAACGAACCATGAGCTAATTATATAAATAATCTAGAACTACCCCAAAGTCTGGTGTCACAATTCACGAACTATTAAAGAATACTACAAACACTGGGCTGAAAGAAATGGTGTAACTGTTCTGAATATAATAAAACAACGTTTATGAAAATAGGACAAGACTCTCGGGATCTGCGAACGCCGGAAGATATACCTCGTATCTCCGAATGAATGGATGGTTGCTCTAAAAATCTTTACTACTGGATAGTACTTGGATCTGCACAAAAGAGTGCAGAGTGTAGTATAAGTACAACTGACCCCATGTACTGACTAAGTGCCGAGCCTAACCTCGACGAAGTAGTGACGAGGCTACGGCGGGGCATTAACAATATGACCTGCGACAATAATACATATAACAAAGCAAGAAAGAAATATAAAAAAATTAAATAATAACAACTACAACAACAATTTAAATTAACTCAGTCACCTCTTTCCAGGTGTCAGCTATAACCAATCCCCAAATCAATTCCCACACTTTGCTTTACTTTAAAAATTACCACATGTACAAGATATGAGAAAGACGGTAGAGTAAAACAAGAACTCCCAAACATTTATAATTAAAACGGTAAAACATAATTGTTTACCCTTATCACAAGTAATTTCTCCACCCTTATCACAATCAATTATTCACCCTTATTACAATCAATTATCCACCCTTATTATAGCTCCCTTATCACAGTCCCCTTATCACAGCTCCCTTATCACAACCAATTTTGTTTATAAAAAAAAATATTTCCACCATTCAAGACGAGCCTTTCACAACACCTTTATTTCAAAAATTTCAAACAGGAGACTATATTTCTCATAAACTCATCGAATATTATCACAACAACAAGAATCAACAGGAGCATAATCATATACATATCTCCTGAAATAGTTCTAAACTACTCAGCATTTCTGTGCCCCAAGGGAACCAAATACACAACCAATACTCTTCCAAAATAATCAAAATAATATTTAACAACAAAGTAATAAAGCCTTGTGGTCAAGGAAACAATAATTAACAAAGAACAATTAATACCGAGATCAATTAAATTGGAAACGGAGAAGGGATCATGTTTAACATACAATTTGGTGGTGCATAGATACTCGTCACCTCATGATAATAGGATATAATTGCGTATTTTAGTCGCTTATTACACTCTAGTTTACTGCACTTTAATTGAGTTTGAGCTTTAACCGCTAGTGTTTTGCACTAACTGTGTGTTTTATGCCTTGTAGGAGTTATTCCGAGCTATATAGATGTTATGGGATGAATTTAAGTGATTTGGAGCTTTGAAGTCTGAGTAAAATCTCAAGGAATTAAGCCGGGATCGTGTTTGGGGGTCAAATTTGATAGTTGAGAACAAACGAAGACTCGAGGAGGCATATTATGCACTGTCTAGTAAAATAGACATAACATTTTGATTCGAACTCCATTTGGTCTATATAATATATGGTTGGAAAGCTAACTCAAAGGTACAAAACTTTTATGTTTTACGTTTTTCTAAATTCCAAACGAAACAGGGCAACAAACGAGATCGAAACTGCGACTGCGAACCTGACGCCGACTGGGGCAGAATGAAACCCCACTAGCGGCGGCCTGGAAAATTGTCCTTTTTCGCGTAGGAGAAGGTATAATTGGTTGGGCCCGACCCTACTTAGTATATATACATGGGAGAACATTATTTTTGGGAGATGAGACATATTTTGGACACAAATTCGACCTAAAGAGGCAAGGAGGGCAATTGGGCATCAATCCATATCTCATTCTCTTGTGATTTTTATCATTGTTCATAAATTCTTTTATAGTTTTCATTATTTTTATGAGTAGATAACTTTTCTAATCTAAGGTTTTGGTGAAACCTGTTGGGGATGAACTCGTTGGCATGTTAATATAGTTTGGAGTTGGTTATTTATCTCTATTTGTTCAACTACGTTTTGATTGTAGTTAGTTGAAGGGACCTCAACTAGCGGTTCCTATTTATTATGTATATTCTTGAGAGAGAGTGCATATTTAGGTAGTTTTTGAACACCATCACTCCCGGAGTATAAACGATAGTTATAACCGAGGGTTTAGAGGTTGGGTTAGAGATAATATACCTCGGGTGCATTCTAAAGTGAGCTGTAACATAAATATAGCTAGCATAACTCGAGAGAGTGAGACGAGTAAATTATCATAAATGCTCGAAAGAGATTTACGATAGCTGGAGAGTTCATGATTGATAAAGACAACCAAGTCAAAGCTATATGAACATACAACTAGGGAAAGTACCAACGGGGGAAACCATTGCCTTAGACCTTTATTCCAATTGTTTACAACTGTTGTTAGTTAATCTTAGTTTAGCAATTTCATTGATCTTAGGGGTAATTACAACATCGATTATTATTCATAAAGTTTGAGGAAGTTGATTAAGTGAGATTTTAGTATTTTAACGGCTTTCTTGATACGTTAATTCCCTGTGGGATCGACTTTGGGCTTAATACCCCGGATTATATTTGCAATGCCCGTTTAGTCTTTTATAAGACATAGTTGAGCGTGATCAAATTTTGGCTCCGTTGCGGGGGACTTAACGGTATTATCAAGTGTAGCTGTAGGTGTACATATTGCTAGGTTTCAAGTTTGATTTTTTTTAGTATTTGATTTTTATTTTCCTTATTTTAGTTATATTTGTTAATTTGAAAAAAACATGGCATCGTGGAATTATGAGAGTTTGGATGTTGGTAATTCTACTTTTGGTCCTTGTTATGCATATTATGGAGGAAACCACCCAAGGCAAAATTATCAAAATATTCCCGAGAGCGATTTATGTGCACCAACTCAATCTTATGTGTGGAATGTGTGTGATATGTGTGGTGGTCAAGATGGTCACTTTAATGGTTGTGCTTATATTTCTTATCTTCCCCCACCCCCTTACTTTGATGGTTCTTATTTTTCTTGTGAAGTTAATAGGAACAAAGAAACCCAGGTATGAGGACCTGAAAGGGATCGGGGATATGCTAAAGTGCCTTACGGAATAATATGATGAGATACACTTGCGGGTACAAAGGCAAGAGGCAAATAATCAAAACTTGGAGGCTCAAGTGAATAAAGTAATTGAACCCTGTAAAGCGCAACAAGTTGACATTGTGGATAGTAGCCAATATGAGTATGAATTGGCTGCAGAAATTGCCATTATAATGGAGGATTTAAAAAAATACGAGGATGAGCTAGAGGAGAAGGCCAGAGTAGAACACCAACAATCAATCGAACTAGATTTTGAGGATGCCAATGTCGTAGAAGAGATACTAGAGTCAACCAAGGATATTGAGGATACATATTTAGTTGACTCTAGTGTCATTAGTGTTAAGGATGTTGACAATCCCAATGTTTGTGTAGTTGAGCACATTGGTCCACACTCCAAGCACTTTTCCACATTGTGTTTGGATGATGATATGAAAATAGAGTCGTCTGAGCCACTTGAGGAGTCAAGGAGTAAGGGAACAAGATGCTTACATTCTGGAATTCTTCGTGCCAGAAAGTTGGGAATTCACATCTCATCCAAAGGCCAAGAAGTGCAGAATACTACATTATTTTATTGGGCCAGTCAGACTCGTTCTACCACCCCAGGAGCATGATCACAGAGCAAAATCAAAACTTGGGGTCCAATTCATAAGTTCGAAGTGGAGGCAGAAAGTGATTCACGTCGTGCCACGACGTTAAATCAAGCACTTGTTGGGAGGCAACCCAGCTTTACTTCCCCATACAAATAGAGGCACCTATCAAAAAGATACTTCTAAGGCTTCGGGATCGAGGTCTCATTAGCCGAAGAAGACCCTGGGCAATCCACGTGGCATGCTTGACGAACGTCAGCGGTTTTATTTTATTTTGTTTTTATTTATTTTGTTTTATTTTTTCTAATTGTATTATTTTTGTAGTGTCAATTTTTAATTTTTTAGGAGCATGGAACGCAAAGCCACTGGAAGGATGCAACAACAAACTAGATGGTTGGAACAAAATATGAGTTACCCGCACGAAGGACCAGACCTGAGAGAAGTCTGAGACCCCATAAGATGCTATTGCTTCGGCCTTTGGCCTACCAGGGAGTTTTTTTTATACCCTCTTGTATATATGGGTGCGCATTGGGGACAATGTACAATTTTAAGTGTGGGGTGAGGAGATTGTCTAGGTAACTTTTTATGCTATTTTAGTTGTGTTAGATTAACGAAATAATTTATTTTTTTACAAAAATAGAAAAAATTGGACTTTTCCCGACGATGGATCTATTAGACAATTTTCTTGAGGGATTTAAGTCTAAAAAAAAAGATTTTCTTTTGTTAGGTAGTGTAGCAATCCCTCCTTGGTTTTTCTTTGTGCCACGGTTCTTTTCCAAGGGTTTTGTTTGAACTGGGTGTAGTTAGTTTTTTTTAGGAAGAGGAGACATTGTGTTGTGTTTTGAATTGAAGAAATATCTCTTGACTTTGTTATTCCTTGAGAACAACGAGTACTTTGGTTGTGACGCTTAGGCTCAGTTTTTGACTCTTGTATAAGTACCTTAAATTGTATGATTTTAAATTTGCTTAACTGCTTTGACTAGAGTGTCTTGATGAATCCAATCCTGAGTGAGTTATGTGCCATGTGTGTGTGAGGTTTGTGTGTTATTCTGCACATTGCATTTGATGTCTAGAACTTGTCCCGTCTGTTTGCAAAGCGAAATAGTAGTTTTTTTCAGTCTTGGAAGTGATATAGGCATTTCTTTGTTGAGCCATCTATGTATATTTTACCCGCCTAATTGTTATGTATCGTTGTTAACCTTTTTGAGCCTGTAATCTTATTTCTTTGGCAACCACATTAAAAGCCTTACCCATTTGTTTGAATTAACTATCTATTTGAACCTTTTAACCTCTCATGAGCACTTGAATTGTTATGAACTATGTAAAAGTTGAAGTGTGGGGTGGTTGATTTGGATTTTTAGTGGAACTAATGAAATAAGGAGAAATCTGCACTGTTTTGAAAAAGTAAGAGTCACTTGAAAAAAAAAAGAAAAAAGAAAAAAAAAATATAGTTGTATTGTTGTGAAAAAAAAAATTCCTTGACAAGTGGTGACTCTTGATATTGTGCTTAAAGAAGTATGGGGTAATAACATTTATGTGAAGGAGGAGTTTGGTTTGACATAAGTATGGAGTTTGAATGTTAAAGTATATGTATTAAAGTGCTTAGGGAGGTGTAGTCACTCTTATATCTAAATATATCCTACCCGTCCCGTAACCTACATTACAACCAAATAAAGTGTAACGACCTGGCTGGTCGTTATAAGAATTTACACCCCGATCCCCTATTAACTGTTTTCCCCAAGTCTATTTCTGCTAAATTGAATTGCCGGGACATTCGGTTTTGTGTTTCAGAGAGTTTTGGGACACTTAGTCCCTAAATGAGAGCTTAGGTGTTGAAAAGTTGCCCGTAGTCGGAACAGTATGAAGACGGCCTCGGAATGGAAATTCGATGGTTCCGTTAGCTCCGTTAGGTGATTTCGGAGTGGGGAGCGTGTTTGGAACGCATTTTGGAAGTCCGTAGCTCATTTAGGCTTGAAATGCCGAAGCTTGAATTTTTGAAGTTTCCAGTTTGTTAGTGAGTTTTTGATCCGAGGGTCGGAATGAAATTCCGGAAGTTGCAGTAGTTCCGTCATGTCATTTGGGATGTGTGTGCAAAATTTGAGGTCATTCGTATGGGTTTAGACGTGTTTCAGTGTCGGATGTGAATTCCAAAATTTTTCTAAGTTCCTAGGCCTGAACTTATGAATAATCGATGATTTTGATGTTATGAGACGTTTTTTTAAGGATCGACCTAGTTCGAATAAGGTATTAGGGTCGGTTGGTGGTTTTGGTTGAGGTCCCGGGGGGCCTCGCGGTTTTTTCGGATGCTTAACGGGAGAATTTGGGACTTATAAAATGGCTGAACCAGACCTCTTTTGGTTTAGGGCTGATCGCAGGTGCGATGGCGAGGGATTTGGCCAGTGGTCGCAGGTGCGACCTGAGTTCCGCAGGTGCGAAACCGCAAGTGCGACCAAACGACGGCAGGTGCGGCCCCAGTGGACTTAAGTGAATTCCGCACCTGCGATGCTTTTTCCGCAGGTGCAGTACTGCAGGTGCGGTGATCGGGACCGCAAGTGCGAGATCCCTGTGTGTTTATTCCAAAAATCCGAGGGTTTATTTCATAAGTCTAAAAATCATTTGAGAGCTCGAGAATTGGCGATTTTCAGTGGGTTTTGAAGAGAAGGATCATAGGTAACGTTTTCTAATCCTAATTCATTGTTAGACCATTAATCCCCGTTGTTTCTTTAGTTTAATTATCAAAAATAGGGGAAAAACCATGGGAACTTGATGAACTTCCCCAAAAACGAAAATTTGAGAATTTAAGGTGTTTTTGGCATCGAATTTCGATGTTTCTGGTCGAGTGAGTTCGTGAGTGTATGGGTGTCCGGAAAATATAACTTTTACCCGATTCCGAGACATGGGCCCGAGGGGCGTTTTGGTCATTTTACCTAATTTCGCACCTTAGCTTTGAATTAAATAGTAGAATCAGTTGCTTGAGATGTTATTTACGATATGTAATTGTTTTGAATAGATTTNATTCGATTTTACTTTAAGTATTTAGACCGAGTTTCTTTCTTACCTGTTTTATTCTACTTGCAATTATAGTCTATGTTAGCTTAGAAAATCAGGCCTAGTTGCCCTAAATTTCCTATTTGCTTAAGTTGCTTTAATTGTACTACGTGAAACATATTAGGCTAGAACTACTTGTTGCCTTGTATTTTTGCACTCTATCTCTGAATATCTTCTTGTTGTGGCTGCGTATTTACATTGGGACTACGGATGTGGGATTTCGGTAGCTCCCCCCTTGTTTGTTTACTTTGGGACTGCGGGTTAGATTCCCGATAGATCCCCCTGCACATTTACTTTGGGACTGCGGGTTAGATTCCCGATAGATCCCACTGCACATTTACTTTGGGACTGCATGTTAGATTCCCGATAGATCCCCCTGCATATTTATTTTGGGACTGCGGGTTCGATTCCCAATAGATCCCCGTGCACATTGATAGCTGGACTACGAGACAGTTTCCCGGGATATCCTTCGGATATACACATATGATGGACTTCGGAACGGTATCCCGGGAGATCCATTGGACAGTTGGGAAAAGGACTACAGGACGGTATCCTGGGAGATCCTCATTGTTACCATTGTTATTTAGTTGTACATATTGCGTGTTTACTCTGATCTTTGTGTTTTTGGGTTATTGCCTTGTTTGACCTGTCTTATTTCACTGCTGTACTAATTATTGCTGCCTGTTTTCATACTGTAAATTACTATTATATTGTTTAACCTCAGTAGGGCCCTGACCTTCCTCGTCACTACCCGATCGAGGTTAGGCTTGACACTTACTGAGTACCGCTGTGGTGTACTCATGCCCCTTCTGCGCATGTTTTTCATGTGCAGATCCAGGTACCTCCATCCAGGCGCACTATCCTCGAGGTTGAGAGACCTAGAAGAGACTTCGAGGTACATCTGCCGCGTCCGCAAACTAGGAGTCTCTATCTTATTCCAGCTTTAGTGGAAAGTTTTTCCTTTCTTACAGTTGTTTAGACATTCTGGAGTTAGAGCCGTGTACTATATTTCTGTTAGCCTGTGTGTCTGGTGAGTTTTCGGGTTTTGGGGTGATATTGTAGACTTCCGCATTATTTTTTCTTGGGTCGTATATGCCGAGCGACATTTATATGCAGTCTTTCTTTTAAGATTTGTTCAGTTTTTTTTTACTTAATTATTCCGCAAGTTATGTTGTTTTTCCGCATTGTTAGGCTTACCTAGTTATAGGGACTAGGTGCCATCACGACATGTTTGCGGCGCCATCTAAAAGCCTCATATGGCGCCATCTGAATGCTAGACTGATAATTGTTGTTGTAAGCAAACTCCTCCAATGGCAAGAACTGATCCCAAGACCCTCCAAACTCAATCACACACGCACGGAGCATATCCT